>JAODGE020002716.1:0-13620 GCA_027574965.2 Ecitophya simulans
GCATTATTTCAATATCAAGGCGTTTTTCCCAAACCTTCACGAGCAATGGCTAATGCATATTTAATATAGCATGCGTACCCTTACACCTACCCGCGTATTCATGTCACGAATCTGTTCTGACGTGTCCCAAATCGATTTCAAGGGTCGCTAGCTAAATTAGCTTCTCGTCCTATTGCGAGTTGTGCGTATTCGCGCAATAGAAACTGTAAGTGTGATTTAACTGTGTGCAATAAAAACAAAGCAAAGCTAAGGGCGCGTCAAGGCAATGTTTGCGCGCGTAACGCCAGTCGTTCAGTTTGCGGAGTTTGCGATCAGACTGGTTGGCAGGCGCCAAATTTGTCAGCGAAGGTTGCGTCGTTGTTATGTTCGATGTTGCGATGTATCCAAATTATACGAATTGTATTTATTTATTTTTTAGCACCGGTGTGAAGCAGTACCTTGCATTTAAGATTTTTTTGTAGGAAAGTGATAGAAAAGTTTTTAAATGCAAATAATGCAAAAATAATAAACAATAATTGTGAAAATGTCGCAATGTCTTAATATGACTCACTTAAAGTATTTAAATTTGAAATACACAACTATGCTACAATTACAATCGAAAATAGTTTTTGTATAAGTATTATAATATCTTACCACTATTAATTTAACAAATAATACAATTAGTACTTTTTTTTTAAAGTTAATCTTTAATTGATTTAGGTAATTATCTTTCGACATGTAAAGGTAGTAATTTTACTTTATTTTTGACCATTCATTATTTTCAGATGTAGTATAATTTAACTTTATATGTCACTTTCTAGTATTCGAGATATAAAATAACTTTTAATCGCAATTTTCCCAAAGCTTAAATTCTATGAACTGTGTCGTGTATTGTTGGTTGCTTATATACAAAGTTCGATGACGGCGAAATGCGCAATCTTCTATATTGCGGGTGCTGCAAAAAATTTATTGATTGCCAAACAATCCAACCTTACATGAACAAACTAGCATCCCTCGATCAACCTAACACCGAACACCGTCGAGCTGACCAGAAACCCTACAATTTCGCTTGTCGTAAAACTCCACCATCGAACATGTTCGTATTTATAAGTTTGATAAATATGTTCAAATGTAGAAAGTACCTTATCTCATTTTGTATTTATTAATAATTTGTTAAGTCGAGCAAAATATTTAATTATTCAAACATTCCGAGGGGTATCTTCCATAAGGTGCGCTATCTTTGGCGATGAAAGTGTAGATACCAGTAATATTTGGTATCATGTGATGCCCAAATGTAACCAGTTCAGTTGAATTCTGTCCAATTTCTTGATTTTCTTCGGTCGCCTTGATTCCACATGATGATATAGACTCTATGTAATATTTTCTGGCAATATTGTGGCTGCATCCAACTAAAATGTATTTCACAATTTACCTCATATTTTAATTGAAAGATAATTACAAGAACCAAAATATTTAAGAAGCTGCCGATCAAAATAAACATATCAGTACTTTGTCGAACGACTTGCAATTGCCAAATCCACAATCGACTGCCAAATGTTGGTTGATTACAAATAAAATTTATACATACTATTGATATCATTTAAACAGGCTGGTTGGATGCCGTTATCGTATGGAGACTCTGCAAAAAAATCAACAGTTCCTAACGGCACCAATGCACCAATTAGTATACTCGTATGCAAGACGTCAACAACTTCTGCGTCTGTGCTACTCAATGCCATTGACAATCCATTTTCAAAAGCAAATGGTTCGGTAAACAATGGTCCGGCAGGGTCCAAGGCAGTGATTCGATGAACAGTACTGTTCAATTCTTCAAAAACTGTACGACCAGCAAACCCTGCTACATGTGTACCCAAGGAAAATCCAATTAATTGCAAATTGTTCAAGATGAGATTGTTTTTCTCAACAGATTTTATTATAAACTCTGCTAGAGCTCTCCCTATAAACCCAAATTTCATAATCCTGAAGCCAAATTCAAGAATAATACAAACCAGCGACTTCCACCATTCTCATAGCACAGTTGTAAAATTTACGCGCCCATTTTGAGTAATCCATAACAACAACATTAGAGTGTTGATTTGTGGCTAGCGCTTTGGATAAGTCAAGATTCCACTTTTTGTTAGGCCCTTCTTGCCAACCATGAATTACAATGTAGGTCATTAGAGTTTTATCCAATTGTTGCGCGTCTTTGAGGACCATCAATTCAGTGACATTTGACTTGAGTTTCAAGAGCATGAAACGAGTGCTAGGTTCTTGAACGTCACAATCAAATATACCTGAAATTACATTAGTATTATTGAGAATATTATTATTATTCACTTTTTTACTATCTTGGTTAGACAATTGAATGATTATTAATGCAAATATAACAATTGCAAACATATTAAATGTTTTAATGACTATTTTCGTGTAACAATTGATCGCTAGATACGTTTAGGTAAAAAGATCTTTTCACCTTTTATACTTATTATTAAACACATTAAATATAAAAGTCACTTACTTTATTACAATAATCCACAATAACAATTTTACCTAATTCGTGATTAAACAATTGTCTCCACAAGTGTAGTATGTCAATCATTAGCAACTTTGAAGGTCGGCCATATTGTAAACCTTAATGTCATAAACTAAGCCAAAATGAAACCTAAAATACATTACAAAAATTATCAAGCAAGGATGCTGGCCTAAATGTTAATATTTACCAAGATTTTTAATAATTCCAACTTTAATCTTATGATATCCGTAAGCCAGATCGTGGTCGTGACCCAGAACCACATTTCCAGACGAGTTACAATGGCATTCTCGTACAATCTATTAAAAAGTGCAATGTCAATGATAAGACTTGTTTTTAAAAGATTACTCACCTTGAAAGTAATAATTTACTGCCTTTGATATTAAAAATTAGGTTAATTGAGGTAACACGTTTTATTTTCACAAGCAAGTTTAAAAATTTTCCGCAACATTTGGAGGCAGTTTTCGAAGTGTTGATTTCGTACGAAAATTGCGTCGCAGTTATGTGATAGTTACGGATAATATAATATTGTTTAATTGCGCATTGTTGTTTCAATCATATTCAGATGTGTGATAAAATACAAGTAAGATATTGCAGGAATATTTATTCAAGTTTTAAAAATCAGGTTTATTCGAGAAAGTTAGCAATTTGGGTCATAGCTTCCATATGGTTCTTCTGCGTTGGGATAAAACTGATAAATTCCTGTTGCGTCTAATGGCATATGCAATCCGTATACAATTGTATCATTTTTATCATCAACGTTTTCGGCGACAATTCCACATGAATATATTGACTCTCGAAAGAGAGATTTGCTCAACCAGTGACTGCAAAAATCTGAAAACGGATGTCACTAGCTTAATCGACACAATTGAACGTAAATTCAAATTTAACATTGCATTCGATTTTTGGCAAATGTGAGAAGAGGTACCTCTTCTCACTTTTTCAAAAAATTGCTAAAATTAAATATCTAATGAAACTAGCTTAATAGACGCAGGATTGAACGTAGATTCGAATGGTACTAAGCAAATTTGTCTAGAGTTAATATTTTGCAAAGTAATGTTTGACTGATGATTTAACATTGCATTCGATTTTTGGCAAATGTGAGAAGAGGTACCTCTTCTCTCTTTTTCAAAAAATGGCAAAAATTAAATATCCAATTAAACTAGCTTAATCGACGCAGAATTGAACGTAGATTCGAATGGTACTAAGCATTTTTGTCTAGAGTTAATATTTTCCAAAGTAATGTTTGACTGATTTAACATTGCATTCGATTTTTGGCAAATGTGAGAAGGTACCTCTTCTTACCTTACGTGTGCGTGGTTCATCGACTAGTTGGTGGGTTGCTGCGAATTCCGCTCGCCGTGCAAACCCCACCGCTCGGCTCGGCTCGGCTTCGCTCGGCAAAAAAATTTGATCCACTGGACTTCCTGATGTTATTCCAATGTAGAATAACAACTAATCCAATAAAAATGATCATTACTTATCATTCCACCCTCAACAATCCAGTTTCACCCCTCAATTCATAATCTCAATTCAGCGCAAAACAATCCAAATTTTTAAAACAACACCACCACGCCACAACGTTGTTTTGTGTGACATTTATTACAACAACATTTTTGAAATAAGTCGCATATAAACCTGCAAAATGATCATCAATGTTAATCATACTCGATTTGGAATACAACCGATCGTAAAACGCAAATGCACAACGTCGAAAGTAGAAATCGAAACCCATGCCATCGGCATAAACATCATTTCTCGCTAAAGGAATGGCATAGCGGCAGAAGTAACCGAAGAGCAATAATCCTAATGACACGAACACGGATAACATTATACGGCCGGCACCGAAGCGCTCATGCTCGTCACTTATCGATCAAGTCAATAGCGTTTCGTCCAACTCTTCCTCCTTGCCCTCCGACTGGTGCATGATCTTCTTCAGCACTTTGCCGACCACGTCCACGAGCGCTTCGCGGGCGCCGACGTCGAGGAGCTTCAAACATTTCTGCCGCAAACAAATCGAGAGATGCAGTCGACAAATCGCAATGGCACCGAACGCAATCGAACATTACCTGGTTAACTTCGTCGCCTTCCTTCAGCTTCAACACGGCGATCAGCGCCAACTCGCTGTTCGCCTTGACGTAGCCGTTCTTCTCCTTGGAGCCGTTCACGAGCATGGGCAGCAGCAGCTTCAGCAGCTCGGGGGCCATCGCGTCGGCGGGCACCTGCCGCGCCAGCTGCATGCACACCTTCGCGAACAGCTGCTTCACCTCGTTGCTGCCGTTGTTCATCGTCTTCACGAACGGCATCAGCAGACCGGCGGGCAGCGGCCGCGCGTCGATCATCAAGTTCTGCAGCAGATAGCCGCAGGAGCGCACGGCCCCGCAGGTGATCTGCACGCGGTCGGCGGCGAGCTGGCTCGCCAACGTCTTCTCCACCTTGGGCATGAACTTCTCCTCCCAGACGGTCGTCGTCGACTCCTTCAACGCGACCGACAACGCGGCCGACCGGCCGTGGCGCAGCGTCCAATCGCACGAAGCGTCGTCATCTGGAGAGAGCAAGACAGCAATCAGCATTTTTGTTACGCTCAGCGCGCCGAACGAGAACCTACTCAAAAGTTGCTCCGACAGCGTCGAGGCCAGCTGCTCGGGCGTCAGGTGTTTGCACAGCGCGCCCAAACATCCGGCCGCGCACACCCTCGTCACATCCTCCTGGTGGCCCAGCAGCCCGATCAGAGTCAGGTGGATTTGCCTGCGCAGCGGCTCGGTCATCTTGTCGCCCGCCGGCGAGATGATGCCGCGCAGCGCGTGCAGCGTCGTCTCCCTGACGGACACGTCGTCGGTGTTCCGGATGGTGTTGTGCAGCTCGACGAACAGGGGATCCGGCCGTTGGTGTATCAAAATGAGGTGGCTCAGCGCGTTGCCCGACTTCAGGCGCACCACCCGATTGGGATCGTTCAGCGCCTTGACGAACGTCGTCTGCAGCTGGGGCAGGAACTGCTTCAGCATGACGCCGACCTTGGCGAGCAGGATCGCGAGCGTCTCCAGCACGGCCGTCTTCACGTTCGGATTGAAGCGGTCGCCGAGGATGCGAATCAGCGGGCCGGTGATCGACACGACGCTCGTCTGCAGCGCCGACGCGCCGGTCAGCCGTATCACCTCGCCGAGGCCCTGCGCGGCGGCCTCCTTCTCGTCGCCGTCGCCGTTCAGGATGGCCTCGCGGAAGATGGGCAAGATGGGCGCGATGCCCTTCGGCAGACAGAAGCCGGGCAGTTCGGCACAGCCCTTCTTCAGGTCCATGACGGCGTACCGGACGGCTTGCCGCACGTCCGAGACGAACGTCGCCTGCTGCTTGGCGTCCAGCGACTTGGTGACGGCGTTGAGCGCCTCCCACGACATCTGCAGCACCTCCCTGTTCGCGTCCGTGCACAGGTGTATCAGGCCCCTGTACAGCTGCGGCACGTGGCCGACGTACTGCGCGCGCGTGTTGGCGCAGAACGCGCACAGCAGCGTGGCGGCGGCCTTGCGCTGCGCCGCCTGCTCGTTGCGCGTGCTCTCGAGCAGCGTGTCGATGACGGTGCGCACGCCGGCCTCGTCGTAGACGGACAACACCACCGCCTGGCAGTACTCCAGCTGGACGCTCTCCTCGGGCGTGCCGCTCGACGTCGCCAGCGCGCTCTGCAGCGCGGGCAGGATCTTGTTGAGGTACTTGTTGAGCGCCTCGCCGGCGACGGACGCCAGGATCGAGAGGGCCTTCGTGTTCGCCGGCGGGCTGGTCAGCTGCGGCACCAGATAGGGCAGCACCACGCGCGACTTGATGGCCATCACCTGCCTCAGCCCGTCCAGCGTGCACTCGACGATCTCGGCGTCGTCGGCGTTGAGCTGCGTGAGCATGGCGGGCAGGATGTCGTCCAGCGCCTTCGTGCCGACGGTGCTGTGCAAGCTGTCGAAGGTCTTCGCGGCGGCCTTGCGCACCTCCGGCAGCGGATCGCACAGCGCCTTCCTGACGGTCGGCACCAGCGAGTTGACGAACGCGACGATCATCTCCTTGGAGGTGGACGCCATGATCTCCGACAGGCCGATGCAGACGCCCTGGCGCTGGTCGGCGCGCTCGGACTCCAGCCCGCGCTCCAAGATGGGAATGATCTCGGGCAGGACGCGCTCGCCGAGCTTGCGCACGAGGTCGCCGAGCGTCCTGGCCGCCACCTGCCGCTTGTCGTAGCTGTCGCTGGCCAAACAGCCGAGCAGCAGGCCGAACAGCGTCGGCAGGATCTCGCGCAGCGTGCGCGGCGTGTTCGTGACCACGACCTTCCACACGTGCAGCGCCGCCTGGCGCACCATCAGCGCGACGTCCGACCTGCCCATGTACAACCCGGCCAGCACCCGATTGCGCCGCTCCGCGCCCAGCGAGCTGATGATGGCGACGTGCGAGTGCTCGGTGCCGAAGTTGTCGTCCTCGCTGGCCGTCTCCGTGCTCATCTTGCCGGTGACGCCGGAGATGCGGTACAGCAGGTCGCCGAGCAGCTGCACCGAGCTGTAGCGAATGCGCCAGTTGTCGTCGAACAGCCCCTTCTCCAGCTCGGGCAGCAGCAGCAGGATCGCCGAGTCGGCGTACAGCGTGACGATGCGCTGGCCGGCCTTCAGCGCCGTGTCGCGCACGTACTCGTTCTCGTCGGCGAGCGCCTTCAGGATCGGATTGATGATCTGGCCGATGTACGGCGTGAACTCCGTCTGGAACGCCGCCGGCATGTAGATGAACATCATGATGTAGCCGTCCTTGACATGCGGCGCGATGTCGGTGCGCTCGGCCGTGCCGATGATGTCCGGCATCAGCTTGTGCAGCTTCTCGACGCCCAGCCCGCCGACCACCTCGGAGAGGCCTTGCGCGGCGCCCGACCGATCCACGGAGCTCGTCTCCGACGTCAGCGTCTGCATCAGCCACGGCAGCAGGTCCTCGAAGCTCGACTCGCCCATGCCGCGCACCATCGCGCCGAGCGCGCGCGCGCTCACGCTGCGCACTTCCGGCACCGGATCGAGCAGCGACATCTTCAGGCCCGGAATGATCGTCGGCAGGTAGGGGAAGAGGTCCTTCTGGTCGGTCAGCGAGTACATGTTGCCGATGATCTGCGCGGCCATCTTGCGCGTCTCCGTCGAGCGATCCATGAACGCGCGCTGCACGACGGGCATGATCAGCGCCAGCGACGGCGCGTCGATGAAGTGCACGAACTGCGTGTCGAGCAGCGTCTGCAGACAGGCCGACGTCTTGTTGCTGGGATCCTGGAGCGCGTGCAGCAGCACGGGCACGATCGCCTGTATCTCCGGATTGCGGATGACCGACCCGATGACCTTCAGCGCCTCGGCGCCCGACTCCTGCACCTTCATGTGCGAGTCGCTGAGCACCTCGATCAGCTTCGGCACGATGCTCGGCAGGCACGAGCTGAGCTGCTTCGGCGCGCAGTACGCCATGGCGCCGAGCAGCTCCACCGAGCCGGTCTTCGTGCGCCACGAGTCCTCCTCGAGCGCCTGCAGCAGATGCGGCAGCACCAGCTTCACGCCGTGCCCGGACAGCTTGCTCATGACGACCTTGGCCGTGTCGTCGGTGGCCTTGCGCACGTACTGGCTGGTGTCGCCGAAGCAGAGCAGCAGGTGCGGCAGGACGTGCACGATGTACGGCTCGAACAGCTTGCCGAGCATCTGGAACAGCATCTCGAAGGCGAACAGCGCGCCCTCGCGCCGCTTGTAGTTCTTCTTGTCCTGTATGGCGTCGGTGAGCTTGGTCATGATGTCCAGCTGCTTCAGCGCCAAGATGCCCATGCCCTTCACCATGCCGGCGAGCCCGTAGGCGGCGCCCTTGCGATCGCCGTACTTGTCGCTCTTGAGCAGCTGCTGCAGCAGCTTGGCGACGTACGCGGGCGCCTCCTCCTTGACGGACGGCACCAGCGGCGGCAGGCAGTTGGCGACCGACTCCTGCACCTGCTGCGAGGGCGTCGACAGCGCGCCGATGAGGCGCGCCACGATCGGCTTGACGCGCGCGTCCTCTCTGTCCAGGTGGCGCGCGAGCGAGCCCATCAAGATGACCACCGCCTGCTTGACGTGGTCGAGGTTGGCCGACCGCGACGACCTGTCCATGAACTTCTCGAAGACGGGCAGGAGCGTCGCCACCGTGTCCTTGCCGTGCTCGTCGACGAGCCGCAGCGAGGCGTTGAGCATCTCCTTGCGCACCGCCTCGGAGCGATCCGCCAGCGCCGTGCCGACGAAGAACTCGATGAGGTTGCCGATGACGTCGTACTCGATCAGCGGGGCGAGCTGCGCGAGCGCCAGCGCGACGCCGCGACGCGGCCCGCAGCGATCGACGGGCTTCTCGACTTCGCGTCCGAACTCGTCCACGGTCGCCGGAATCATCTGCACAGCAGTGCGCAAACATTAAACAAACGCGCGCAATCGACCCCTGATTATTAGTGCGCGTACCGTGACGCGCTCCTTGTACAGAGCAATCAGGCGCTCCAGCGTCTCGCCGACGGACCGCTCGTTCTCGCGCAGCAGCGCCGCCAGCGCCTCGGCGGCCGCTGTCTGCACGCACTCGACGGGATGCTCCAGGTCGACGATCAGCTCGTCGGTGAGCGCCGCGGGAAAGTGCAGTCGCGCCGCCGTCCACAAGTCGTTCGCGAGCGCCCTGTTCGCTTCGTCCACGTCGAACCGGGCGATCCATATGCGTCGCGACACGTCGACGGCCTGCGCGTAGTCCTGCTCGAACGTCGGAATGGAGGCTTTCATCGCGGTCAGGCCGCGCAGGGCGGAATCGCGCACGACGCCGACGGCGCTTTGCAGCGCTCGCAGCAGCACGGCGATCTCGTCGACGGACGCGGTGGCGCAATGCTGCGCCCCCGAGGCGGACGCGGCGACGTCCAGCAGGGTCGCCTCGGCCTGCGACTGTATCCTGCCCGAAGTCGTGCCTGGCGAAATACAGCAATTAGTCGAAAACCGAGCCCCACAACCCGCCACCAACGACGTACTGATGAGTGTAATCAGCAGCTCGAACATCTGCCTGCGCGGCAGCCACTTCGGATGATACAGCTCGTGCGGGACGCGCAGCTTGGCGTGCTCGGAGATGATCTGCAGTCCGTCGTGGATCAGCGCTTCATCGGCCTTCCTGCGCAGCAGGACGAGGTTGAGCATCGGGAAGGCGTAGGTGAACGCCGTGGCCGTGTAGCGATTGCCGACGCCGTCGCCGACGTTCGGTTTGCGCACGACGAACGCGTGCATCTCGGCGACGACGCGCCGCACAGCCAACTCCAGCGGCTCCTCCTCCCAGTTGGGCGCCAGATCGCACTGCGGTCGGTGCAGGCGCAGCGTGACGTGCGCGATGACTATCGACAAGGTGTCGACGTCCGCGCCAAACACGGTGCGGCGCAGATCGACGTACAGTTCGCACAGTTCGGGCGCGGCGAGCGGCGAACCGAGGTCCGCCAGCAGCACCGGCAGCAAGTCCTTGTAGCAGAACGCCAACTCGGCGGGATTGCCCTTGGCCAGACCGCGCAGCTGCGCGACGACGACGTCGATCCGCCGACGCAGCGCCGTCAGTCGGTTGCGGACGTTCTGCTCCTTCAGCTTCTGGTTCTTGATCGCCTCCAGCTGCTTGGCGCTGTACGTCGGCGGCCTGATCTTGCCCTCCCTGCGCTTCTTCTCCTCCAGCTCGCGGCGCAGCTGCAGCTCCTCCTGCTGCTCCTTGAAGCTGTACACCTTGCTCTCGCGCTTCATGTTCGTCGGACGGTTGGCGTCGTCGCCGGGTATGGCGCTCTTGTCGTACAGCTCGTCGGCGGGCGTCAGGTACGTGAAGTAATCGTCCTGCGTGACCAGCCTGATCTCGGGCGCGCTCAGTTCGGCGACGATGCGCGCGACGGCGTCAGTGAGCAGCGTGGAGCGCGCGAACGAGCACGCCGTCGCCAGGGCGTTCTCGTAGCTGGCGCACGGCTCGAACGCGTCGACGAGCAGCGCGCGCAGCGCGGCGCGCTGCCGCACGACGAACTCGCGCGGCTCGACGCCCATGCGCCCGACGACCTTGAGCCACAGCCGCGGGTTCACGGCGACGACGCGCGGATGGTGCGCCGGCAGCAGCGCGTCGAGGGCGAGCAGATGCGCGTCCTCGGGCGCCACCTTCGCCGGACACACGGCGCCGATGCACTCGACGAGGACGTGCGCACTGACGCAGCCCTCGTCGCGGCCAATCTTCAACGTGTCCGCGTACGCGGCGAGCTCCTTGAGAAGATTGCGCGCAATCGTCACGCCCGTCAGACCGGCGGTGATCTTGCGCACCCTGTCGACGCACTGCTTCCGCGTGGCGTACTCGCCGTGCATGAGGCACTGCAACAGCGCCCGCAACGCCGGCCTGGGATTCTTCAGCTTGTCGAAGTGCGCCTGCAGCAACGCGCCGGCGAGGTCGACCACCAACGGAATCATCTCCGGCGGCGCCGCGGCGACAAACTTCTCCGACACGAACAGCTGCCTGTCCATGTCGGCGACGGCGTGCCAAAACTGCGCGTTCAACTTCTCGCCGTCGCCGCCGTCCGCGAAGACCTTCAGCAGCAGACAGGCGGCGGCCAGTCCTTCCGTCTGATGTTGCGCGGGCTGCGCGACGGCGCGTTCGATCGACTTCGTCACCAGCGGCCGCAGACACTCCAGCCGCGCGCCGTCGTTCGCGCCGAACGTGCCCAACATGCACTGCATGTAGCACGCCTTCACCAGCACCGTCGACGTCTTCAGCGTGAGGCCCTTCGCGTAGAAATCGACGACTCGGTCGGACGGCTTCCCGCCGCACCGCGCCGTCCAACGCGTCCACATCTCCAGACAACGGCAGAGCGTCTTCTCGTGCCCCTCCAACTCCAGCGCGCGCATGAAGTGCTCCGACGCCGTCGCGACGATCGCCGCGAGGCCGTCGCCGACGATCGCGTTGTTGCTCAGACTGCCCGCGCCCAGCAGCACGCTGATCCGGTGCTCGGCGATCGCCAGCTTCCCGTCGGCGCCGTGCAGCACGCCGAAGAGCCGCTCGAGCAGCGCCTCCATCGCACCGACGTCGCTCATGCGTCGCGCGAGCGCGTCCATCGCCGCGACGGCCTCGCCGCGCGCCACGTCGTCGTTCGAGTGCAGGTTCGCGATCAGGCTTCTGCCGATCTCCGTCGCGAACGGGCTCAGGTCGATCGTCACGCCCGTCAGCACCAGGCCCACCGCTTCGATGATGATCTCGGGGTTGCGCAGTAACGCGCGCGACAGGGCGGGCAACAGGATCGCTTCGAATTGCTCGGCGGTGGCCTCGCTCAGCAGCGCGTAGCAGGCGCGGATCAGGCATCGAGACGGTTTCTGCTTGACGCTGACGAGACTCTTCACGAACGCGTCTAGATGCGCGGACTGAACAACAGCATTAACAATTCCTGTCTCGGTCGTTGCGAAACTCACCACATGTTCGGGTATTCGGTCGCGCGCCCCGATCGCGATGAAATGTCGAAACAATAAACTGGCGAAGACCGCAACCGACGGATTCGTTTGATCCTGTCGCTTTAACTCGGACAAATATTTCAGGGCGATTTCCTCCGACGACTTGAACATATTAGCCAACTGGAAGATTTGGGTTATTGGCGTGATTACGGTCGAAAACGATCCAACTTACAAGTGAATACGCTTTCGCGGATTTTTTCTCGTCGCCGGCGTCGCACACTCCTGCGTGGAGCAACATTTGGACCTCCAATAACTTCCCAACGTTGCCGAGTACTAAATCGGGATTCTTCTTCCACGCGGCTGTGATGAGCAATGCGCTCCACTGCAACGCGTACAGCGAGCTTTGCGCCGTCCACGAACTGCAATCACAATTTCCATATCACGTGCAGAAAACAGAACCAGACAACAGCAAGAACTAATAGTAAACTATTGCTGACGATGTACTCGTTAAATGTGGACATGGGAAAAAATAAAATGTAACATTCAACCATTTCTATGGCAGACAAACAACAACAAGCAGCTTGTGAAGTGAGACGTGACAAAAACATGATGTGAAAAAGTGTAATAACATACTGCACCCAGCCATCTGCTTTATCTAATCTAATCTAATCTTATCCGACTTACGTGGTTACCAAGTTTCCCTGTTGTTGTGCGATGTCGTGCAGCACTCCAAGCATTCCGCTCATAGTCCATTCTGGATGCACGCTGACCAGCTCGGTCAACAGCTGTCTGAGGCACAGTTGCGACTTGTTGTCGCGGTATTTCGGCAGGGTGCTCTGCACGACCCTGCAGACGCCTTTGACGATCTGCTCGCTGACGCCTAGAGAGGTTTTAAGTTATGAAATCGAGTCGCGACGAGCCGGACGCGTTTCACCTGGATGCGCGAGCACGGCAACAACATTGCCGATAACCTCTTTGCGCTCGGGCAGGCTGGCCGTCTGTACTCGATAGGGCAGGTCCTTGAGCGCCCTGGCCAACTGCGAACAATGTTCCGGCGTGATCGCGGGCATGCTATCGGCGAGTTTTTCACGCTTTTCGCATCGCACACGTGACAAATTACTTACGTCGCTTTCTGCCATCACTGCCATTCTCAACGGAGCGGCGCCAGTGACATCTGATTTGTTGCGACGAACTATTTCGCGCAGAGTTCAACGAGCTTAACCTCTAAATTGTTCGTCGCGAAAGCCGAATTTACCAGAAACGCCAGTTTTTTGGAATGGTACCCCGACAGTTTTCTGTCCGCCAAGATGATAACTCCTGATAAACTTTCGTATTTTGTACTTGTAAAGAAAATGCTAGTGTTTTCACATTCTGTATCCGATGGTAGGAATGTCAAAAATATATCGATACATCGATATTTTATTTTTGTTTTAACGATTTTTTTTCTCGATGTATCGATAATTGCACTATCGAAAATGAATTTTAAACTTTTGACGACCTCTAACGGATTTTCTAAAACCTCACAGAGAAAAAGTTTCAAAACAAAAACCGAACTAAAGAAACGAAGTAAAACGCATTGATTATTCAAAGTAACTACATTTTATATATGTGGATTATATAAGGATATAAATGTTTATGAGGTTTAATAGCCTTATTGAATGATTATCAAAATAAAAAATAACATAG
>JAODGE020002719.1:0-12474 GCA_027574965.2 Ecitophya simulans
TAGACATATTTTTACTTTAAGATACGGAAAATATTAATTATCATTTTGTGCTCATTAAAAACCTTTCAAGATTACTATCAAGTCAAGTTTCTAATCATAATGAACAGAAATGTTCCTGTGATGGATGTTTACAATAAAGTTACAACTACGTTACCATCACCTGATTTAAATTTCAAGCAAGATATCAAGCGGAAAATATTTTATGTTGAATATGAAGAGACTAATCAAGAGCAGTCGTACACGGTAAAAATACAAGAGCATATTCCTTACAGTTTTGGTTACTACATCATGTGTAATTACAATACTTTGCTAAATAAATATGTTTCATATACGGGTACAAATTGCACCATAAAATTTATTGAAATTTTAAATGAAGAAGCAAAGAATATTTATAATAATCATTTGAAAATTAATGAACCAATGAAGCTTTTAACCAAAGAGCAGTGATTAGCTTTTAAAGAGACAAAATTTGTGAAGAATCTCTTTGTGATCAAGATAAAATCAAAAATCATTGTCATTTAACTGGTTATAACAAAGGAGCTGTACATTCTATATGTAATTTCAAGATACGATACTTAAATTTATTCCTGTTATTTCAATTTATCTGACTATGATTCTCATTTATTTTTACGTGATCTAGCAGAAATTGTTGGACATATAACAGTAATCCCACAACATAAAGAAAAATATATTAGTTTGCTCAAAGTATTCAGATGGAATCTAATGATGAGGGAAACATATTTATTCAATTAAAAGTTTTTTGTTGCTTTTAGGAAACACATTTAATAAAGTCGGAAAGTTTTAGTCTCCGTAGATACTGTTGTTTCCGGCAGAATGACGTACGGAACCTACGAGCAAAGGGCAGGGTTTTCCTATTGGTTTGGATAAACTGTGCGGCTACTGCTGTACAAATACCGCTCTAGACAGTAGCGAATTGTTTGGCGTTTCCGCTAAACATCACTACCTGCTTTATTTATCTTCTTTTTAGTCGCTTTTTGAAATTAGCCAATCTGTACGTACAAAATTCGGAGCTTCTTAAACCGTGGTTGTTTTTTTGGCGATTTTAACGCCCACGCATTGTTTCTTGTGTAAAGAAGGAACTTGCAGTTAGTGTTTGAGGATGCTAAAACGGTACTGTAGAATAACGGAGGAATAATGCATTTTATTCTGTAAACGGCGAGGATTCTATGATTGATTTGAGTGTGGCGTCGTCGGAAGCTGCAACACGTATGAGGTGGGTATCTTTCCTGTGGTATTTGATCAGTGAGCACTATCCTATTCTGGTCAGCACGGATATCCACAAAACCAAGGTACACCGTCCTGCAAACTGGAATAAAGCCAACTTGGACTTGTTCTAGGAGTCTTTTGCGGTTTCAACAATTTTTCCTAGTGCTAATGAATTCGTGTCCGCGTTGTATAAAGCCGTTCTTTGAGCGACCCGTTGTAGCATTCTAAAAACGTCGATCAGCCAACAGCCGCGACAATCTGTACCGTAGTGGAATAAAGATTGCGACAATTCTATTTTTAAACAAAAACACTTTTATAACGTGTTTATGCAGTGTTTATCGACCGCAAACCTAGTCGAGTTTAAAAAATTCAGGGCCCTGGCAAAGCGCTGCATCGTGCAGAGCAAACCTTCGCATTGGGAGGAGTATTTTTCAATTCTCTTTTCTTTGGCGTCTCCTTCAAAAGTGTGGCGTAAAATCCGCAATTTTGGGTTGCAAATCTTTCCCTGTGTTGTCTCACTTAGAAGATAACGGCAACTCAATTTTAACTCCAGCAGCCGTGTGTGAGCTATTAGCAACGTGTTTTGCTAGCAACAGTTTTACCGCTGTCTACGCACAGGATTTCTTGGCCACCTAAGATTACATTAAATCTGTCAGGCTTGACTTTGAAAACAACAAGTATGACTATAACAACTTTTTCTTTATAAGGGAATTATAATGTGTCTTTTTCCTGTTAAGAAGTCTTTAGCGGGCCTTATAATGTTCTATTTCTTATGTTTTTCTTAAGCACCTTCCGTTAAACGGCAAACGTTATTTGCTCAAACCTTTTATTAGGTTGTTGTTGTCATCTACCTACGCTAAAGAATAGCGTAAGGCAATTGTATTACCTATTCTTAAACCCGGTAAAAACCGTTCTAAGCCTGGGAGTTATTGGCCAATCTCTCTTAATTCCTGCATTATCAAAGTCTGAGAGAAGATAATAACTCGGCCATTTACCTCGGTTTTAAAGTCACGTTACCTTCTTAATCTTCTCCAGACAGATTTTTGCAAACACCAGTGCACTGAAAACGCTATTTTGTATACTTTGAACGCGTGGATATAATCTGGCAATATGGCGCCTTACAACAGTTAAACGTCTGAAGTTTTCTATTCTGTCCGACTAAATACCAATTAATCAATCTACCATTACTCAGAAAACCATGTTTTTTAAAAATTAATCCTGAGTATAATTCTGTTTGTTATTGCCGTCAACTGTTTGACTCAGGTTCCGAGCGAGAATAATTTTTTACGTGGATGATTCTACAGTTTTCCACAATAGAGATCCTTAAGTTTTGCAAGCTCAATTTGACCTTATTTATCAGAAAGCTACTAGTCGCGATTTTTGTTTATCCTCTAAAAAATTCACATGCGTTTACTTTTGTCGACTACGTTACCCGCATCACACTTCAGCATTAATCATTGGCGGTTTAAACATACGGGTTGTTGAAAGCGCTAGGCTTCTGGGGGTGACGGTATATTCCTGTTTATGTTGGAAAATCCACGTAGCGGATATTTTTTGCAGGTGATACTAGGGGCTGAAAGTTCTTTGATGACTGTCTGGTATCCGTAAGGGTGGTAGTAAAGTTATTTTGCTAAATATTTCTCGTGCTTTTGTTTTGTCTTGTCTTGAGTGTGGAAGTTTCGTTCTTTCAGCGGCTCGGCGAACAACTTTGAAGTTGTTGGATTAAGTTCACTTTTCATGAGTTTGTCTGGTTATCAGAGCTCTCTGTACTAGTCCAACGTTGAGTGTTTTCTGTGAAAAGAGCGCATGCCTCTAGACTTAAAACGCCAGCAAAAGTTACATCCGAACGTCTCGGCGTTTGGTAAAAATAATTGCAACCGATACTCTAAACATCCCACGGTTTCTCAATCTGCTAGCATTGTCTTCAAGCAGCTGTTGGAAGACTTACTGGTATTTTTGAAAGCTAGCATGCAACATAATGTGTCCGATTGGTTGATGTCCCGTATATCTGTGAATGTGACCATCAACAGCTATGTAAACAGCTATGTATTTTTCGGTACATTATTGTCTCGTTATCTACGCTTTTAGGACGGTTACCGCAACCCTAAGTTGGCGTTAAAGGGCGTTTGGATACTGTATGCAGCTGCATCTTCATCAAAAGTTTTTGTTTTTAGTGGGTGAAAAGTCTTGCAAGTCCCACGCTTTGGCTATTAAGTTTCGAAAAATAAAATTATAGAAATATAAGCATTAATAGAGATGTTGTCGCAAAAAAAAATTATCAATAATTACCGCAAACAAACATTTATTCTCATGAGGGTAATGGTTCTTACTTGTTTTCTGAAATAACTAATAATTATTTTTAATGGTAGATGGAATTGATAAACAACACAAGTGAGTACACAAAACATACATCAAATTAATTTTGCAATTGCAATTGCAATTATTGATAATTGCAGTTGAATACCGGTCTTTTGTCACGGTTCCAGCATTTGGTGGCAGAAATCTGTGCATCTGAGGAATATGTATATGTATCACACAATGTGCACTTAAAAAATCCTCCACTACGCTGCTATATATGCTGCATTACTATCGACATTTTAACAAATAAATTTTATTTATTTTATTTATTTAAATAATATTTGTTTTTTTAATGATAATTGTAAATCAATCCAAGTTTAATCTGTACAAATATATGTTCAAGTTATTTTATTGAAATACGCATTTTCTAAATATTGAAATGAACATTTCATCATTATGTAAATGACGCATAATTAAACAGATACTATTTATGACAACTAAATTATTTAGAAGATAATTTTTGTTAGAATAATTTATTAGATAATTGCAAATCTATCAATTATATCCATTATATATGACGCGTGTTTAAATTGAACTAAAAAAACTAAGGACTTTTAAAGAACGTCATAGTAGTTAATAGTTTTGGACTCAAAAGTGAGCGCTGCATTATCACCTCTGCGTGGATAAAATATTTGTTTTGGGTACACGTGCGTTTACTAAAACTGTTGTGTTTTAAACTTTCTTTAATTAATAAAACATGAAACTAGTTTATAATTCCAATGTGCTTACTATCTGCAATGAACTATATACATTTATTGAATCTCTGTAAGTCTGTCTTTTTAATATACATGTTCATTCAGTATTTTTCTTATGTTGTTAATAATTTGGCCTGATCTTAACTTAATTATAGTCAATTTCTCTTTAAATCCTCGAGTCGCGACAATATTATGATTTTGGTTAAGTAGATATATTTAGCACAAGTGGCAAACAATAAACATCGCCACAATTCAAACGCATGCTAATCGTTGTTTTTCACATTGCAGCGGGCGCGTTTTGCGGTGTTGTTTAAATCAGATTGGCGGCCGCGTGACGTTGACGCTTTGTCGTGTTGGCGGCGATAGGCGACGCGTAAAAGCGTTGTCCGGCGTGCGGACCGCGCAAATTGTGCTCAAGCGTTTTCTTTGCGCGTCGAGCTCGATGCGGAGTTCATTGCACATTAAAATAACTGGTTGTTGATTGCTGCCTATTGACACCTAACAACGCGCAAGGCCACAAAAAACCAACCAAAATATACCCACATTTAATACGTTGTTAGGAAAACGACTTACTATTGCATGTCGCGTTAAAACGGAGCCACTGCTAAACAAACATGTCGAGTCAAATAGTGCCTCTAAACCTAATTGTAGGGTAAACAATCTAATTATTTTTAATTTTTGTTTTAGTTAAACATACGGTTTTTGGCCAAGTGGCCGCAAACAAACTCTTGTAAGCACCGCTTAACAAAATAGAATTTAAAACGTTTAGATAGATTTCAAAACATTGCCTAAAATCAAGTGAAACTAAAAGTGCTGCTGAAAAAAAAACAACAAAAACAAAAATGGTAAGTTATCATTTTCTAGAAAACTCAACATTATACTAAATAACATATTTTAACTAATATATAATTTAAACAACAAAAATCTTTAAAATGTTGTAAGTATTAAACCTTATTGTAGCTTCTAATAATAGAATTGTTTTTTAATTTTTCTGTGTTTGTACAAATTACCGGTTTCCGGGTTTTGTAGATTCAACTTAAGTAAGCACCGCTAAAGTAAAAAAAATTACAACAATTTTATTTATTTTTACATAATTGTTTAAAATCAAGTAAAACTGGATGTTTTGCTGAAAAAAAACACAGTGTTCTAACATATTCTAAAGAATATATAACTTGAACCAAAAATTACAATTAAAAATTACAACGTTAATATTCTTTTATGTAGCATTTTGAGCAAGTTTACATTTTAATTACATTTTAATTACATTTTAATAATATTGCGTCAAGGTTAGTTATTATTGCAGAAAATAATCTAACTTTTAAATGTTTTCGAGTACACTCCGTATTATAATAAGCATGTTTAATGCGGTGACTTTTGCGCTGATGCAGCATTAGTGACGCCTAGAGCGAGGCTGCGTAGTTCGCCGTAGTTATTGCGCTATTTTTTTCTTGGGATAAAAAAAACATAATGCCAGAGTGAGACTTAGAGCTGTGGTGCAAGGCCCCTCACCCACCAAAAACGTCCCCTTCAATACAGATGCAGCTGCATACAGTATAAGGACGCTTTCCAAGCTCTTGTTTTGGAAAATCATGCTCTACCCGCATTGCCAACTTAGGGCATTTGCAGTAAGAGACGTAAAAGCGTAAAGAACAAGACAATAATAATATACTTATAACACTGACATATAAATATAAATAAATACTCTGCACATATAAATAAATAAAAACATAAAAATATAAAAATAACAACTACACACAAATACCCTAAGAATGTAAGACCGGCAACGCTAGTGCGTGGTTGCGTACATCGCAGAGTAACTTAAACCGCCAATCATTTGCTAACCCGCTTCTGTCCCTAATGCCAGGGCACTGAAACAGATGCGGCACGGTCAGCGGAACGTTGCACTGGGTACAAACAGGCCTCTGGGTCCGTGTCAAAAAAAACGAGTGCGTCGCTTGGGCGTGACCAATGCGCAATCTGCACATGGCCATTTGCTGATAGCAAAAAAGGTTACCGTAGCACGAAATCTCCTCGTCGAATAGAGGGATATACCTGGCCAGTACGTCTACAGGGCGGGTACGCTCAAATTTTCGCCTCTACCAAGTCCTTACCATATTCCCCGCAAAAACAAAGGCATCATCGGGAGAGCGTATTGCCGCGCGGTCAGCAGCAGTATCTTTGAAACACCGATGTGTCCTGGACTCCAGAGCATAGTAATACGGCAACCAGATCTGCAAGCGTCCATTACGTTCAACTGGGGCTACCCTCCCAAATCTTCATTTGCCGACAGCGCTGTCAGAACGTTTAAAGCACCGGTAATAATTACCGTTTGTAAAAGGCACCCGTGGCAGGCAAACAAAGACGCTTGGCAGGTTGTTAGCACTTTGTCTGAGAAAACAGTACAATATGACGGAAGCGTCCATTAAAGCGACTCTGTACCAACCGTGAAAGCAGCACCAACTTCGTTTGCAGACTTTGACCCATTGGTGCAGATATGGGTCCAGTTTAACTAATTACGATACAAATGCTTGTAGAATAAAATTTTGAGTCTGTAATAGGCTGTTTCCGCTTTTACATAGCGGTCGAGGGATACATCCTCAAATATAGAGGGCATTAACCAATCGTACACACTATGTTGCATGCTAACTTTCAGAAGCACCGGTAAATCAAGCTTTAGAGTCGCCACCAGTTCTTTAAAAACAATGCTATCAGGTTGAGTAACGGTGAGACGCTTAGAGTATCGGTTTCAATTATCCTCACTGAACGCCGAAACGTTTGGACGCAACAAAAAAGCCCGTATTTTTAAACCGTTTATCAACAACTATTGCTGGCGTTTTAAATCTAGAGGCATGAGGTTTGCCTCACAAAACACAGACAACGTTAAATTAATACCAAAATCTCCGATGGCTGGATGAACGCTCTGAAGGTGGACTTCGTCCAACAACCTCAAAGTTGTCTGCCGAACCGATGCAAAAGCCAAACTTCCATACTCGAGACAAAACAAGAACATAATAAACATTTACCAAAATTACCCTACTAGCACCCCAATGGACATCAGCGAAGCATTTTTATACCGGTAAATGCTAGAGGGGGATGCGGGAGACGTAATAGACAGAAGTGAACGCATGTGGATTTTTTAGAGAATAAACGAAAACCGCGACTAGAAATTTTCTGATAAATGAGGTTAAGCTGAGCTTGCAAAACTTGAGGATCTCTATTGTGGAAGATTGTAAAATCAACCACAAAGAGGATCTCGCCGTTTTTTTTTGCTCAGAACCTTGGTCAGAGAGTTGACACTCATTTTTGATTCCTGAGGAACACCGTTTGCTAAGGTATGGTAGGTTGACTAATTGACATTTAGTCGGACAGAAAATGATGGTTACAAAGAAAATCGCGAATAAGGAAAAGCATTCTTTCGCGGAAATATCGCCAGGTCATATTGTATGTTTACTCGACATCGATGAAGACAGCGGTGTGATGACTTTGGTTTAGAAATGCGTTCAAAGTAAAAAATAACATATTCAATGCACCAGTTCTGGCAAAAACCTGTTTGAAAGAGACAAATAAATTTGCGTGACTTAAAAACACATGTAGCTATAATCTTCTCCAAGTCCTTGTTAATGCAGGAAGTGAGACAAAGTCGCCAATAACCAGCAAGATTAAAAGTGTTTTTACCGGGTTTAAAGATAAGTATCGCAATTGCATTTTTTAGAATAGGTAGATAACAACCACAACATATTAAAAAAGTTGAAAAAACAACGTTTGCTTCTCAACGGAAGGTGTTTAAGAAAGACATAAGGAATAAAATCAAGACTCGCCAGAAATTTCTTATAAGAGAAGAAGACACAATACAGTTTTTTTTTGAAGAGAAAAGCTTATTATAGTCAGACTCGTCGTTCCCAAAGTCAAGGTTGATCTTTGGTAGCTATGAAATCTTGTGCGTAATTAGAGGTGAATGGTATTCTGTATTAATACGCCGCGGAACAATGG
The DNA here is from genome assembly GCA_027574965.2 of Ecitophya simulans. Classification (NCBI taxonomy): domain Eukaryota; kingdom Metazoa; phylum Arthropoda; class Insecta; order Coleoptera; family Staphylinidae; genus Ecitophya; species Ecitophya simulans. The sequence continues at coordinate 8,271 of JAODGE020002719.1, forward strand.
GTGTCGTACATGTACAAATATAAAAAAAAGGCTGTCAACCATATCTCTATCCCTACGCGTCATGATGCGTTGCTCTGCAATGTTTTCCGTAATTCCTTTCAGCGTGTAGTTTAACAAGTCGCTGGAAATGTTTAATGTACAACACTAATCTATATCTTCTGAAATTTGGTGATTCCATGAAGATGCACCGCTTGACGCTTTGACGTCACTTTCACTAGCAAACCAAGTTTACTCTTCCGTACTGATTTTACGCTCCCGATAACTCCGTAAAGTACTTTTTAATTAACAAAAAGGCTTACTTAAAAAAACCGCCGGGTTAAACCGCCGTCTCCACCTTCGCAGTAATAATTTGGGAGGTACGCGCGCTCTCTTGCGCCGCGTCATTTTTTAAAAAGGTTGATTCATTTTTAAGGGGAAGAGGTTGACGGGCCAATGCAATTGTCACAAGTAAGGCAAAAATAAAGGTCACTTGTAGACAGTGCTCTTTTATCTACTGAAAGGCAACATACAACCACGGTTTACCTGGTACGTGGAGGCGACCGTTTGCGACTAACTTTCGCAGAGCCATTCATTCATCGGCACGGTACGTTAAGACTTTAGATTTTGCAGCGGATACAAACTAAAACAATGGGAAAACGCGTTGTTGATGAAAACGGCGCATTTACGCACACATGCATATACGCAACGGCAAATTGCGATACGAGATAACCACGAAGCACGGCGTAGTCGCTATATACGCGCTACGTACATTCGCTGTGATCTGTTATACCAAGTACAGAGGAAATTGAGAGAAGAGAATAGGCAATAAAACCCTAAAAAACATTAGAAAACAAAACTGAAATAACCGCGAAAATTTCCGGTTTTCTCCGGAAAATCTCCGACGAATATGCGTCAAACGATAGACATTACAAAAACAAAAACATTCAAACACTGTTTCTACACGATGAAACTATATCACATCGGACAAACATTCGCGGCACGTCCGCAACCTAGCATGGTCGGCCGGCGAGTGAGCGCGCTATTATATTTAGTTCTTGTTAAATACTTCAAAATCTGTACGTGGAGATGCGGTTTACGCTAAATGTTTCTGAGTGTAATGTAATTTGATTTTTATCATTGTTTTGCAGAAACATAGAAAAATTTGTGTTGGTGGTGTGACGCAGATATTTGCAATATTTGCATGTTTATCAATAAATTTACATATTGTAAATATGCATGGCATGAAAACATTAGTTAATGTTTGTCACAGATAGAAATATCAAATACTATTACAAGATATAAAATAAGATTTTTGGCAATTTTGAAACCAATTTTTGTTTGTAATTCTCTTTATATTTTATTTAAAAAAACTGTTTAGGTAAATATTATAGACTTAGAAAATAATTAAATACTTGTAATAACTTAGAAAACACAGCAAAATTTTTTATTCTTGGACTGAAATTTCTGAAGTTAATGAAGAATTATAATTAAACTACTTAACTTGCCAAATAACCGAACTATAACTGCGACTTGTATCAGACAACTTTGTGTAACAAATTTGTAGGTGATTTTTTTTTTGGCATCAACCACTTGGACACACCATGTTGCATGCTAGCTTCCAGAGGCGCCAATAATTCAAGCCCTTAAGCCTCCACCAGCTCCCTGAAGACAATGATAGCAAGTCAAGTAACAGTTGGACGCTCAGATAATCGGTTGCAACTATTTTTACTGAACGCTAAGGCGTTTGGATGCAACAGAAAATCCGGCATTTTCCGTATAGCAACAACTTTTCCTGGCATTTCAGGTCTAGAGACATTAAGTTTGCCTCACAAAACAACAGACAACGTAAACTTTGTCCAACAATGTCAGAATTGTTGTCAAATTAATGCAAGAACCAAATTTTCATATTCAAGACGAGACAAAACAAGAGCAAGATAAAAATTTAACAAAATGTCCCTACTAGCACTCCAACGGCCACCAGACAAGAATTGAAAAACATTCCGTTTTTTGCGGCATTTGCAAACAACATCCGCTACTTAGATTTTTTACCCCGGTCAGACAGTTGACGGTAATAACAAATCAAATCACACTTAGGGTTGATCTTTGAGAGATACCGCTTTATAAGGAATGGTAGGTTGACTGATTGACGTTTGATACGACAGAAAAAGATCGGTTGCAAAAAAAATGCAGATAAGTAGAAACATTCTTCCACATTTGCAGTTTCTTTTAAAAAAACTTTTTCCTTTTTTGCGTTGCCCTTCAGGAGATACATTTAATAGTCTCGAAATAGAAACAAGGGCAGGGGTACCATATTGGTTCGGAAGGACTGTACGGACTGCTTGCTGTATCTCTCCAAACGCCGCTCCAGGTAGTAGCGATTTGTTTGGCGTTTTCCGCAGAACAACATTATCTGCTCCATCTATTTTTCTCCTAGTCGCCTCTTCAATTTAGCCAATCTGGACAAACTAATTTTAGCGCTCTCTAAATCTTGGCTGTTTCTTAGCAATTTTAACGCCCACTCGGTTATGTAGGATTCGTCGAGAAGCAATGTGCAAGGAAAGTACTTGGAGTTAATGTGTGAGGACGCTGAAGCGGTACTGTTAAATAGCGGAGGAAAGACGCATTTTAATTCTGCAAACGGCGAGAAATCTGTGATTAATTTGAGTGTAGCGTCGTCGAAACCTACAACGCGTATGACGTGGGTCTTTTTTCTGCAGTATTTGATCAATGACCACAACCCCATTCTTGTCAGCACGGATATTCACAAAACTAAGACGCAAATTAAAATCTTACTAATGCTGATTGGAACTTGTTCCAAGTGTTCTTTGAAATTCCAAGATTTTCGCCCGATGCGAATGAATCAGTGTCCGCGTTTTTCAAGGCCGTTCTTCAGGCGGCCCGGCATAGCATTCCGGAAACGTCGGCCGGCGGAGAATCGCAATGATTGGTACCGTAGTGGGATAAAGATTGCGATGATATGTTTATTACACATTTTTGCGTGTTCGTCGGTTGGTTGATAATTAGTCAATCTCATTGCGGAACTAACTTCACAATTAGCGTAAGCTAGTAAAACGTAAAACACAAATTTAAATTTAATCCGTTGTTGGAGATTGTTGCAACTGACGCCCGATTTATTATTATTTACAAGAACACCAGGTGTGGGCAAATAAGATTGAATAAATTATCAAATAAAATAAAACTATAGTTTTCCCGGAAAAATCGTTTAATATTTAATGTTGCGATTATTTGTTTGGCCAATTCAGTACAAGCAAGCAGCTTCGCAGCGCAGTGGTTAGGTACGTCCGCCCGTAAATGTGCCGGTCGTTTTTGATCCCCGCTTATTTTTTTTGTAAAATAAAGTAACATAAAAATATATAAAAAAATTAAATAAAAAATTAAATTAATTAAAATTATTATTGGTTTATTTATTTATTTATTTTTATTTATACAATCGAGTAATAATTGTCATAAAAACATAAACGCTTAAGGTACTGTAATTTTTCCGGAATTACCATTTTATAAATTGATCGTTCTTGAATTAAATGTGAAGCATATTCGGCGTACTCTAGCATGTTAATAAATATTGGCAATTTTAATTGATGATAAATTGGCAAATAAATTTTAATTGCATTTTCGCCATTTTAAAAGCTGCCGTTATTCTTTTAATACTTCCGCAAAGTTCTGCATTTTTTTGATAAACGTTTTTACTTGCAAACAATAGTAATCGTTGCAGAGTTGGCAGTAAGGAGTACAGTGAAGCAGAATTGTCTGTAAAAACTACTTGATTTGATTTGAATAAAGCATATGCAAAAGCAAAATTTTGCATCCATACTGTGCCAACAATAAATTTCTATTAATATTAGACTCGTGGGGTAAACAAAAAGATTACACGCAGGATCAGATTGTGGCGGTATTACAAGACCAGCGGCGGCTTTCAAATCTGAAAGATGCAATTAAAATTCATTCTCTAATTCAACATAAATTACCATCGCCAATATATTTTAACATGCTAGAGTACGTCCAATATGCTTCATTTGTACTGTTTGTACTAAATCGGTAAACATTTTTTTCAGGAAAACAATAGCGTTATTTGACTTAATTTGATCCAAACAAAAATTCAACTTAATTTGTTCAGTCTCTAGTACAAAAAAAATAATTTCAATTATATTTGCCCATTTCTAGTGTTTTCCTTGTCAGTATTCGTTGTTGTTCTGTTCTGCTAAAA
>JAODGE020002731.1:0-11141 GCA_027574965.2 Ecitophya simulans
ATGTTGGCACATTTTTAACAGTTTGGGGGTGTACCAAGTCGGCACCGAGCAGCTGTCGCCCCTCGTCAGATATTTTGAAGTTCGCCAGAAATATTCAAGTTCCCCACTGTTACGAAGCTGGCTTAGCGCCATTCGTCGCCGCAAACCTTTCCGCTTTGGTGGCAAACACGAGAAATAATTGCAGTCCCGTCGTTTCGACGACTGAGCGTGGCCAATTTTAGGCCGCAATTTCAGTTTCGACTCTCACGAATTGCAGTTGAATTGTAGCAACAGAAAAAAAGCGGCTTTTGGAGCCGAAATGGCTCTTTGGGAACACGACGCGGAAGTTCGCCGTTCGATTCGCGAATTTTGGGCGAATCGCGGTCGCGTTTGATGATCGCCCGGCGACGGCGCGCGGTTCGATCGTAAATATGATGACGCGGAAGCGACGCCGAAATCGTCTTAATTGCCGCAACAAAAAAAACGAGCGCCCGCCCGCCGTTTCGTGGCGTCGCGACGCGCCGCGGCGGTAAAGGTGGTGGCAGCGATGCGTTTCGAGCGCCATCACGAAAATAACTTGGCATTTGCGCCGCTCGCGCTCTTCGCGTCTCTCGCCGCGCGCGCAGGTACGAAATGTGCTCGCGACGCGTATTTAATAAACAAACAAACGACGACGACGCTCGCAAAATTCGAATCGGGCCGCTCGTTGTTTATTTACGTTGAGCTAAATCGTCGTCGAGAGACACGCGCTGCTATTTACATCGTCGAACATTATGCTGCATAGAGAATGTTGTCGTTTTGTCTTTTAAGCTTTGAGCTGCTGTAACGAGTTCGCTTTTCGGCCGCACGTGTTTCTCGTGTTATACCATACGCCGTAGTACGAGATTATGACACATTATCGTGCGCAACTATATTTAGCGCGAAGGAGTGCGGCTCGACTCGGTCGGCGGCTAATTATCTCTTATTTTTTTTTTTGTTTTTTTCCAGCACGAGTCCTAGTCAACTGGAGGAAGTCACGTTGGATCCAGATTCTACGCTGTGTGAGTAACCGCAGTTGTTGTCGATTTAGTAATCGGTTCGTCATTGCGAATCGTATAAAGAATGCGAAACGAGTTTGGCGCGAGTCGGTTCGAACGCCGCGGAGGGACTGAGCGCTCGCCGCGCTCGGCGTGCCGCTTTTATAGCTGTGGACGTGTGGTGGGGAGGCGTGACGTCAGCACGACGCGCGCCTGCGCCTGCCGCTGCCACCGCTTGTCGCCTCGTGGCGCTCGACGCAATCATTGAGTGAGTGGTCACGTTGACGATTGCCAATGATAGTAACGCTAGAGACAGTCGGTTCGTGCCATTCGAATCTAAGTTTAATTCCGCGCCGATCAAGGCTCCTCGCACGTGTTTACCAAAAATTGAATGCAATGTTAATATTGTTGAAACATATCTCGAAAAATATTAATACTAGACCACATTGGTTAGTACCATTCGAATCTACGTTCAATTCTGCGCCGATTAAGCTAGTTTAATTGGATTTTTATATTTGGCAATTTTTTGAAAAAGAGAGAAGAGGTACCTCTTTTCACATTTGCCAAAAATCGAATGCAATGTTAAATTAGCGAAACATTATCTCAACTAATATTAACTCTAGACAAAATTGCTTAGTACCATTCAAATCTACGTTCAATTCTGCGTCGATTTAGCTAGTTTGATTTGATTTTCAATCGATGCAATTTTTTGAAAATGTGAGAAGAGGTACCTCTTGTCTCATTTGCCAAAATTCGAATGCAATGTTAAATTAGCGAAACATTATCTCAACTAATATTAACTCTAGACAAAATTGCTTAGTGCCATTCGAATCTACGTTCAATTCTGCGTCGATTAAGCTAGTTTGATTTGATTTTAAATTTCTGCAATTTTCTCGAATCGTGAATGTTGAACAGACGCCAGCGGAGATTTGCGACTTTGGCGCGGCGCGTCGGCGAAACGCCGTTTTTCGCGGCAACGCGTCGCGCGTATAAATAGCGCGGCGATTTTCCGCGCGTCGGGCGAACGTTTTTCGAGCGCGCGCGATTATTTATTTCTTCCGTACGAGAATAGTTCGCGGAGGTTACATCGCAGAAGTGCAGGAGAGTTAATTGAGTGTTCCGATGGGATTGAGCAATCTGTTTTTCTCGATGTCCGACATGTTTTCGGAAATGGGCCAAGGCTGCTAAATTACTCAACAGCGCTAATCGTTCATGCTGCACACAACTGGTTCATTCATCAGAAATATCGAAGCTTTTTTCTGGGTGGCAAAGCTCTCCTTTCAGCTTTTTCAATTCAATAATTTGTTTGGTAAATATTTGAGTGCAAGTCTTGGACCAAATTTTACTTCAACTGGATGTTACGTTTTTTATTTGAAAGACAACAAAAAATGCGGAAAATTTGCAAAAGCGAGAAGAAACTTTACTGCAAGTTTTGCACAGCTTTATTGCTTTCTCGACATTGAGGACATTTTGTAGAATTTGAACGATGTGTTTACTAAACATTTTGAAAAAAGTAGTAAAAATGTGGAAAATTACAAACTTCCTTACTTTCTTGCAAGTTTAGCACTATTTTCTGGTATTTGGTAGAAATTGAGCGACGCATTTACGTAATATGTCGAAAAAAGAAACAAAAATGTAGAAGATTTCTAGTTTTTCTACTTTGCCACAAGTTTCGCACAATTTTCATGCATCTTTGAGTTGTAGGATATAAATGTTTATAGTTTGACACTGATTTTGTAAAAATCGAACGACGGGTTTTCCAAATATGTTGAAAAAACGACAACAAATATTAAATACTGCAAATTTCGCCAACATTTCCGCAAGGTTTGTACAACTTTCTTGCATCCTTGAGATATAGAACATAATTGTTTATAGTTTGACACTGTTTTGGTGAAAATCAGACAAATATCAAAAGAAAGTAAATGCTATTGTTTTTGTGGCCGAAAACGTTGCGCAGAGAAATTTACAAAAATCCGTACTTCGATTTCGCCGTACTCGATTGTCCAGTAAACGACAATCGGTGGTTTGGCGATTAGTTTAACGAGAAACGATAATTCGTGGGTTTGTCGATCGATTCGACGTCGGCCACTAATGAAAACAATAATAGAAGTGACATCAGGATCGGACGCGTCGTCGTTGCGTGGTTTTGCCAATCGATTAGGCACGAACAAAGCGCCTCTCGCATCGCAATTTGTGCGCGCATATTGCGCCCAATTAAGACGAGATGCGTCCGACGACTTCCGGTAGCGTTTGTTCCGCGCCTTCCGCGTCGATACGAAACGCGACGCATAAAACGGCGGCGCCGAAACGCGCACGCCGCCATTGCGACGATGATGGTGGTGCCCGTCTAATTGCGAACAACAAATCGGCGCGGTGAAAACAAACGAAGCGCGCGGCGTCGACGCGACGACGACCGCGTTTCTATTGATTGGAAATGTCACGCGATTAGACCGTTCGATGTGTGACTGAGGAGAGGTTTTGTTTGGAACGAAAAGGCAAAAATAGCATAAAACGGCGCAGTGTGTTTCACGCGATTCGCGCAAACGAAAAATTATGTGTCTGGCGCGTCGTGGCCATTGATGAATTCGACGCGTTCATTACCGTCCGACGAGGTGCGCGCGATTCGAGTCCGACGCCGAGCGAAGTGCGCGCCGATGCAACAAAATTCGTGATCGGGGGCGGGCGGCCGTACGTGATGGTGGCGCATCATTCATGGCGCAGCACTACATCAAGGACGTGATCAAGTCGATGCTGAACATGAACGAGGAGTCGGAGGAGTCGCGCGTCAGCGGCGCGTCGAACGCGCCCGCCTCCGAGGAGGAGGATTCGGACGTCGTGTCGCTAGGTGCTCCTCGGCGGCGGCGACGCGCGCGTGTCTGATGCCTGTTTCTGCTTTCAGACGCCGCCGGCGGTTTGCGCTCGCCGCTGCACGGCGCGCGCGGCCGCTCGATCAAGGAGTTCGAGGAGCAGCTGAGCGGGCTGCGCAAGGAGAACTTCAACCTGAAGCTGCGCATCTATTTCCTCGAGGAGCGCATGGGTAGCAACTGCAACATGGACCAGGAGGACGCCGTCAAGAAGAACATCGAGCTGATGGTGATAGGCGGACGGACTGCGCGTGCGCGGTTGGCGTGTGTCTGACCTCGATCGGCGCGTTTCAGGTCGAACTGGAGAGCCTCAAGAAGGAGGTGCAGGAGAAGCAGGACCTGCTCTGCCAGGCGGTGAAGGCGATGGAGCTGGAGGAGGACGAGCATCGCAAGGAGAACGAGCGGCGGGAGCGCGACGCGAAGGAGCTGCGCGAGCAGCTGGACGTCGCCCGACGCCAGCAGGAGTGCCTGCAGGAGGAGGAGGTGCGCGCGCGCGACTATTTCGGCGGCGACGGTCTGCCGACGGCGCCCGATCGCGAGCTCGTCGCGCATCTGGAGAGTCGCATCGTCGATCTCGAGGCGCAGGTAGAGCTGATAACTTTGGCGACGTGCGTGTGCAGCGTGGTGGTTTTTTTTGTTGTTGTTACAGTTGCGCGCCGAACAGCGCGAACGCGACGCGTCGACGCTTGCGCACGCCGTGGAACAGCTGCAGAGCAAGCTGAGCGAGTGCGAGGAGCGGCTGCGCGACGCGCTGTGCGACGGCGACGAGAAGGCGAGCGCGCTCGAGACGGCGCGCGCGAAGGTCGCGCGCATGGAGGCCGAGCTGCGCGAGCAGCGCGCCGACGTCGGCGCGCTGCAGGCGACGCTCGACGAGAAGCACGCCGAGACGAAGGCGCTGCGGCTGGACGTCGCCGAACTGCGGCGGCTGAACGACGAGCGCGTCGGCGCGCACGAGGCGGAGTGCAAGCGCAACGAGCGGCATCGCGTCGCGATCGCCAACCGCAACGCGAAGATCGGCGAGCTGGAGAGCGCGCTCGAGAAGTGCCGGACGCAGGTGGCGAACCTCGAGCTGAAGCTGGAGACGGCGGTGAACGAGGTTAACAGTAAGGCCAGCTTGTCGCCGCCGCGCCACGGCCCGCCACGGGCGCGTCGGCCGCTCGCTGACGGCGCGTCGTCTCTTTCAGTGCGAGGTTCGCCGTCGCATGCAGAACATTCGCCTGCGGCAAAGCCGCTAGCGGGCGGCGCGCAGCGGAGGCGCACGCCAAATTGCAAGTCGAAGCACGGCGACGCGACGACGACGACGGCGACGGCCGCCGCCGGCGACGAGGCGCGCCATCTCGGCGCCGACGAGCTGGGCGCCGAGCTGGTCAAGTACAAGAATCACGTCAATCGCCTCGAGCAGGACCAGCTGAAGGCGTGCAAGATCATCCAGACCATGCTCGAGACGCGCAAGAAGAACGGCAAGGAGATCGAGGAGCTGCAGCGCTCCGTGCAGAAGCGCGACGCCGTCATCGGCGACCTGAAGGCGAAGCTGGCTGCCGCCGGCGGCAAGACGCCGACGACGACGACCGCCGCCGCCGCCGTCGCCGTCGCCGAGAAGAAGAGCATACAGGAGCGCGTGTCCGAGCTTAACCTCACGGCGGCCGCACTTTCGACGGACACTGAGGTACCTAAGCACGCTTTCACTAATCGCTTGCCTGATAGCCGTAGTGCCGCTCCGAAACGCGCGGCGAAGTGTAGTAAGAGTACGCAGGTTGCGTTCGGGAAGCGCTAAGAGAGAGAGAGAGATAAGAGAGAGAAGGAGCGGTGGTCGGCGCTGTCGACGTTGCGTTTGTTTATAAATAGCGCGCTCGTCCTGAATAGTTGAAATTCATGTCTCGCGCGCGCGCGCGCGCATCCCGCACGAATTGTCGCGCGGATATTCATAGCCTGTGCATGTGCAACGTCGGCGTTTTCGGCGAATCCTTGATAGTTTGCCGCGTCCGTCGGCGAGGAGGCGCGCGCGTTGCGAAGATGTTTTCGGCGTGCGTTTGTCCGAAAGGCTCTCGACGCGTAATCATCCCTCTTAAATTCAACTCTAGCTGTAGTTCGGCTCTTCCTAGTCGTTGGTCCAGTCGCACTTTGTCGCTGCGTCCTTAACAACTCCCACCCGCCCTCGATCACTTTTAGTTCTGGCTGCGCGTGATGGAGACTTGCGAGCTGGTCTCGACGTACTTGAAAACGCCGCACGCCTAGCCGCGCTTAGCGAACGCGCGCCTCGATTAATGAAACCCCATCTTAACAACAAAAACGCCTGCGCGCCACTAACCGAGCCCAAACTACCGCTTGCCGAAGAGTCGTCTCGTTGGCCTTTTGCTTCCAATTGGAATGTTTTGTATTGTGGGCGAGCGCTATTTTTCCTAATTTTATGCAAATAAACACATATGTGCATGCAAACCGTTGTTTTTGGGTTTTATTTATTGGGCCGAGTGCGTTGCGCCGCCGTTGCGTCTAGCGCGTCGATAGTAATTTGCACACGATCACTTCTTGTAGCGCGCCGAATTCGTCGACGAGCACGATCCGCACCTCCTGCTGGAGCAGTACAAGCAGTTCATCAACGAATTGGACGTGCAGAAACAGGTGCGTGCGTCGTCGTCGTCGTCGTTCACGTGGCGCGCTTTGCGGCCCCGCTTGCTAATCCGTCTGTCGCGTGCTTTCGCAGAAACTGACCGTCTCGCTGAACGACAAGGACGTGCTCATCGAAGAGCTGGAGGCGAAGTACGAGGACCTCTACAGGGACGTGAAGATCAAGGAGAATCGCATCGTCGACCTGGAGTTCGAGCTGCTGAGCAACCCCGACAACGACGCGGCGGCGCTGGCGACGCGCGAGAAGGTCGATCGCGGCTCGGAGAAGGACAGCATCTGGCTGCGCGAGATCGAAGAGAAGGACAGGGAGATGGAGCGGCTGGAGGAGGAGCTGGCGAAGCGCACCACCGACCTCCAGGGCGTCATCAACAACGAGCTGTGGCAGAAGAATCGCGAGATCGAGCGCCTGCAGAAGTACGTCACCAGCTGCGACCGGAAGGACGTGGAGATCGCCAACCTGCGCAAGGCGGTCGCCGAGTCCGAGAACGAGCTGCTCGTCTACACGCTGCGCGTCAAGGAGCACGACGCGGCGACGTTCAGGGAGCGGCGCGAGATCCAGGAGCAGCTCGACGCGAGCAACGAGGATCGCAACGATCTGCTGATGGAGGCCAACGAGCTGAGCAATCGGATCGCGGGCGTCGCGAAGGAGAACGCCGCGCTCAAGGCGGAGGTGCAGCTGAGCGACGCGCTGCGCGTCGAGACGCAGGAGGTGTGCGCGATGCTGGGCAAGCGGCTCGAGGAGATCGCGACGTTCCTGGACGCGCTGCTGCAGCAGAAGTCGGTGCTCGGCTTCCTCGGGCACAGGCAGAACAGGATGCTCAGGCAGCGCGTCGACCAGAGTCTCGACCTCACGCGCAACCTGTCGATCACGCTGCAGATGAGCGCCGACCAGAGCCTGCTGCAGCTGAGCAACATCACCGAGCTGCTTAACTCGACGGCGCCCGACGACGCGTCGTCGCTGACGTACAGGCACACGCTGTGCCTGAAGGCAGCCGCGCTGGACGACGACGACGACGACCAGTCCGAGGTGATCGACGTGCTGCGCGCGCAGATCGACGCGCTGAAGGGCGAGATCGAGGTGCGCGATCGCGAGCTGTCGTCGCAGCGCGGCGGCGACCTCGTCGATCCGCCGGCGCCGTCGCCGCTGTCGCCCGACGAGCTCGTGCGCCGGCTGCGCACCACGAGCCACCACGAGCAGCCGAGCGTCGCGTCACGCGACAACTCCGACAGCGAGTCGTGGTCGGAGCCGGACAGGGACGTCAGCAAGGCGCGCATCGGGCTCGACGACGACGCGCTCAGGCCGCGCGCGAAGATGATCAGCGAGTCGACGGAGATGGAGCGGCCGGCGTCGCGCACGCCGTCGAAGAAGTCCGTCGCGTCGGAGACGACGCGCGGCACGATCGGCCAGCTCGCCGAGCAGCTGGACGCCGCGACGCGCAAGTGTAGCGCGATCGAGGAGAAGTTCGCGCTGGTGACGCGCCAGTACGACGAGGCATGCGCGCGGTGCGCCGACCTCGAGGCGCGCAACGCCGACCTGAGCAAGGAGTACAAGGAGCTGGACAACCTGCATCGGTCGCTGCAGGCGGCCTACGGCGAGGAGAAGGCGCTGCTCGAGGCGGCCGTGTCGTCGCGTCACGACCTGGAGGAGAAGATGCGCGCGGCGGTCGAGGCGCGCACGGCGGCCGAGAACGACGTCGTGCTGCTGAACGGCAAGATCGAGAACCTCGAGTCGTACAAGGCGATGTTCGCCGAGTCCGTGGAGACGAAGACGAAGTTCATCGAGAACCGGCTCAACGAGCTGGAGGCCGAGAAGGGGCAGGCGCAGCGCGACGCGCGGGCGGCCGAGGCGAAGCTCGACGACGCCGTGCAGGAGATCGCGCGCATCACCGAGAAGCTGCTCGCCGTCGAGTACAATCACGCCAAGTCGACGTCGACGATCATCGACGACGCCGAGAAGGAGGTGCAGCGGCGCGTCGGCGAGGCGGAGCGCGAGTTCGACGAGCGCGTCCGCACGATCGAGCACGGCGCGCAGCGCGAGGTGCTGCGCATACGCGAGGCCGCCGAGAACATCGCCATCAAGTACGAGAAGGACTACGTCGAGCGGTCGGAGATGGACCGGCTGAAGGCGATGATCGCCGAGCTGGAGTCCGTGCAGGACGTGCTCGCGCTGACCGAGCAGAAGGTGCGCCAGCTGGAGGCGTCCGAGCTGGCGCTGAAGCAGCAGCTCTTCGACACGGAGTGCGCGTACAGGAACGGCCTGAACGACGCGCGGCGCGAGCTCGACGCGGCGACGCTGCACGTCTCGCAGCTGCAGCTGGAGCGCACCAGCGGCGAGGAGGAGCGCGCGCGCATGCAGGCGCAGCTGCAGCAGTGCGACGATCGCGAGGAGCTGTTCGAGACGCAGGTCGCCGACCTGAAGAACGACTTCGCCCAGCTGAAGGAGAACTTCAGGCGGCAGCTGCACGCGATCGAGACGGAGAAGTCGCACCTGGAGTTGAAGGCGAGCAGTCTGCAGGCGCTCAACGCCGACCTGCAGGGTCAGATCGTGCGGATGCAGTGCGAGCAGTGCGATCGCGACGCGAGCCGGACGCACTCGGCGCCGCCGACGCCCACCGGCCGCATCCTCAACATGTACCTGTCGAAGAACCAGACGTACAGGCAGCAGCCCAACTACGACGAGAACATCGAGAACGTCGACGAGGCGGAGCGCATCCGCGCGAACTCGTCGCCCGACTTGGGCATCGAGAGCGACCAGGGCAGGTTCTCCAGTCTCGAGACGAACGTCGTCGCGCGGCCGCTCCAGCCGTCGATAGACCTCGCCGTTTCCATGAGCGAGAACTTGGATGTACGCGCGAAGAACGACAGTAACTGCGGTAAGGCGTGGCCTAGCCCACACCCCGCCCACTAATCTGTTGGTTATGTTGCCTGCCGTAGGTAACGACAAGTGCAGTCGGGCGGCGAAGGACATGCACAACGAGAACAGCATGCTGAAGAAGAAGCTGCTCAAGTCGAACAAGCTCCTCGAGGAGACCCTCTGCCAGCTGGCGAAGGCCAACCAGCGCAAGCGCGAGGTGGAGAAGAACATCTGCAAGCAGATTCACAAGACCAGTCAGGTGCTGAAGGCGGCGCGGGCGAACCTCGACTCCGGCTCGGAGAACGAGCTCGGCCGAAAATAGCCGACGCGTACACTCGACATCTCGCCTCCCCCACTCTCGCGCTCTCGCCCCACCCTCCTTTTCTTCTCGCACACGCCCCCTATTTATGAACTCGTCCACTCATTTGCGCGATTGGTGATTTTTGCATGCGTGAAGAGGCACGCCGACTAACCGTTCCGTTTGCCCTCCAACTACTAACCGCCCCGATCACGTTTCCCCAAATCGTAACATGTTCTCATCGTCGCAAACTAACGCGTCCCGTCCGGAAAATTGTTCGTCTTCGCGACAAAGCGTCCGCCCGTACCCGTCCACGTTCGTAACATGTGCGGCCCGCATTAACGCCGTCCGCAACCTCGAACCTAACATGTCCGACGCTAACACTTAACAGCACCTTCCGCGCGGCGCGCGCGTCGCCGGACGAATTTGTGATTTACGGCGTGCCTCGTTTGCATGTCGTGCGTGACTGTGACGCCGCATTGCACGGACCAAATGTTTTACCCAGTTTCGGCTACAACGAGACGAAATTTGCGAATCGCGAGACTGGAATGTGATACGCGCCCAAATTGCATATTTTTAGGACACACGACGAGACGACGACGACGACGGACGATGCATCATCATCACACGTGCCAAAATTTGCTGTGCTGCGTGTTCATTTCATGCGCATCATGTAGATTTTTAGTATTAACTGAATTTTCACAACACGAATCGGGCCGTTTTTCGACTAGGTCTGTCGAAATTGCGCGTCTCGATGCGCCGTTTTGCTTAATTTTTTTTCGAACATGTAAAATTTTCGACGAGCATTTGTTGTTTGACTATTCGATGAACTGACTGTATATATTTTTAATTGTAGTTTTTTCGCAAAATAGCACAGTAAATCAGATATTTTAAGTGCGGCGTTGTTTTTCTGCGGAGCAACGGTGTTGACGGAGTTGCACACGTTGGGAATTTGCGCGCATGTTGTGCGCATGCGTCGTGTGACATCACCGATACACCGCATCAAGTGTTATTAATTAATTAATCAATCGACCAACTTTGACGTTGTTCTTTTTGGACGCAGTGAAGTTGAAAGTGTTGCTTGCGTCATGGGACCAAGTTGTGCGCATGCGTCGTGTGCCGCAGCAGGATTTTTATACAAATTGAGTTGGTAAAAATTTTGATAAACCGTTTTGTGGGATACTCTTCTAAGATCGCTATTCACTACACGTTATTATAATTTATTAAAAGTATTAAAATACACTTACAAACAATGATATATGAGCGTCACGACACGTGATCCTTGATCATGATCATCTCGACATCAGCTCTGAATCAATTAGGACGTAGAATGTACACGCTTTTGTATCTGCATCCCTTCTTCTTGGAGTGGTCGAGTGGAAAGGATGCTTCCGGAAGAGTGGGAAGGTTTGTTCCATGGAACAATGTGTTGCATCTCATTATGCTGTAATCAGTCACCAGGTGGAGCAGGTGACAAAGCGCAGGAGCAAAAATAGGAAAAATAT
>JAODGE020002735.1:0-10364 GCA_027574965.2 Ecitophya simulans
AAGTTGAAGCACAGAGGTTTTGTAAAGCTCGGCCATGATTGCAACCGAAAACTTGCCATTATATTTAAGATAAAGTTCGTTCATAAGTTTTGCGTAATTTAATCCAATTACGTTGGTTTCCAGATTAATGTTAAATACGAATGATACCTGATAGTCAATAAAGAGGTCCAAACCATTGTTATTCTTGCAGTATTTGAAGTAAGCGCCAAAATAAAGATCTAATATTGTCTTTGTATCAATATCGATGATGGTGGTAAGGTCTAAGTCATTAAAGTAGGCATCAACGTATGCTGTGAAGTTGAAGTAATTTTGGGCAGATGCATTTAACTCCTGATTCTTGTGGAATACTTCAGCAATGATAGACAAAATAGTTTGCATGTCTAACTGCACATCTCGCAAAATCTCCAGATGAATTTCAATTACTTTGGCTTCTCCCACGACGTTTACCATTAATCCAGCATAGAACGATTCGTTGATTTTCTTGAAGACTCCGTACATGCCAACGTTTCCATCGGCAGTGATTATCATATTCAGTTGATCATTGTAGAAGCTGAGGGTATTTAGCGTTTTGTTGTAGCTCACGGCAAACCACTCGACGTCTATGCCGTAATTGATAAGATAACTGCCATCACTTTTTATACCAATAGAATACGACAGGTAAACTCCAATAAACCTAAAACCACCAGTTACCACGTCTATGAAGCTATCAGGTAGGCGCAGAACGAATTCAAAAATGCGCTTTCCAAGTGCAATTCCTTTGTTAATATTGGCAAAGATGGAAGTATTGATATCAATAACAATTTTGCTTAAACCAGAGTAAATCAATTTAATTGTGCCAATGGTTAATTTGCTTCCATAGCTGATTGTGCCGTTGATGCTTTCAAAGAGATCTAATCCAAATTTAGAAGCTACGTCTACTCTGACGCAGATAGGGTGCAACAAAAATCCAAATCCATCAATATTGATAGAACTCTCAAAGTAGAAACCAAAATTGTCTTGAAAAGTTTTTGCAAAACTTGTATTGGCGTTGAAGAAAGACACCAAGTCGTTGTTCTTCAGACTAATTAAAAGTCTCTCAAAGCTGAAACTGGCGCTTCTGACCAATTTGATGGACGAGCGTAATACGATATCAACTTGTTTCATAAAAATGCTCAGCAATTCAGTTTTGGTACGGATGATTTTTATAGCGATGCCATCGAATATATTGAAGATTTTCATTCTTGCATCCACCAGCAAACACTTTCCAGTTGATAAATTGAAAACGGCGATGAAGTAGCCATTTGTAACCCATGTGACGTTTATTTTAGAGTTGTGGATATTCAAGAAGTTGGTGGTTTTGTTATAACTAACGGTTATATCAAAATCGACATCTAACAGGATCCCATAAGACCATGAACCGTCTGAATCTATACACGCATTCGAGTTTTAGAATGTATAGTTTATTCATTACGTAAAAAGTAAACAAAATAGATGTCATTTTAAAACGAATTACACTTACATTTGGTGACGTTTCTTTCATTTGGATCATCTCTATTACAAACAAGTTTACAAGATCTACTATCCTCAACGGGCGCAGATTTCGTTAACAGAGAAAATTGATTTTTATAGCGTTGGAGTTTGACCTTGGCATTGGACGTGGTGTTAAATTTTGATTTAGCATGGCCTATAAATTTCCACCAGATTTCATTAACATATGAACTATTATTTAAATTATTAGTTAAAATTATTATTTAAAACATATTGATCGTGATCACAATAAATTACATACCTTTATTGTAAAAGGTCGCGCTGCAAGTAAAAGCAAAAAGTACCAAAAACAAGAAACACCAATGAATACACTTCATAGTTAGTCGCGCTATTATGTTAGAAACGATTTTAAATTGGCACCCTTTTATACCATTTCTTATTAATGACTATGCATAATTGATAACGTATATACAATGTGATATTATCAATTTGAAGTTGTAAGAATCTGTTTAGCTTGTAATTTAAGAAATAACCCGAATGGTTTCGCAAATGCTTCATTGTAACGCACGGCAAATCCTATTGAGAAATTTTTTTCTTATCTTCTGAAACCTACGAATTGCGTTTGCTCGTAATTTACAAGTTTATGGTTGAAACTAATAATGCATTAAAACATGTACCGGATATGTATCGATAAATTTAACATAAGAAGTACATTCCATTGTGCAGTTCAAACATTTATTTTGTTAGTATAAAAAGTACGACATTGATACTGTGTTGCAAGGGTAAATTTTTGCAATTCACAGACATGTTTTAATAGTCACAATATCCACCCAAGGCATACTTCATGGACAGAAACGGAGTTGTCATAGTTTCAGAATAAAGATTTGGAAAATTTAACTTTATGCAGTGAGGCAGAACAAAAAATTAAAATAACTGAAGTTTAGTAATAACTATTTGAACAGCTTGGTTTCTGTTTGTAACCATGAGAGCAGTCGATACTGCTTTTGAAATACTTCACAAAATCACAAATGATAATAAGATTAAATACATTACCGTAATATTTCTTCTCTATAATTGCAGAAAATTTAAATGGTAATCACGAAAAATGAGATATGATTCAATAATAATCGTTTAATAATTCATCATAGTAATAATAATAAAAACTGTAACATTTATCTACTACACGCCTGTTTGCCTACGTTATACAAACATACAAATTATTTCACCGTTATACTGTGTACTATACGGGATATCCACAGCGTTCACAGTCTTTTAATAGCTACTATAGTTTACCGGTAAGTAAAGAGTGGCAAAAAAAGCAAATCAAAATAAGCTAGCGACACGTAAATTGTACTCGGTTATAATTGAGATGCTTTCTCGGCCGTTGCACTACCTAGCGTTATCCGCAGTATTATTAAAAGTTTGTTACAATTCCATATAAATAAATATACATAAGTTGTACGTATACGTCAAAAAGAAACAATACAAATTTATACAATAGCCATCGATGCTCCGCGTACGCTAAACGTGTCCGCTTCGAGAACGAAAATCATAATAATTACAAAATAATACACAGAATAAACGAGTGCGCAGAGCAGACGCTGATACTAAACACAAGTTTTACAATTGTACAATGCTTGTATCAATATTTGTAGAAATATTGGTCCGATGTTATATAAAATACAAAAGAAAAATGTGTAATTGTACATATTCGTGGTTTATGAAACTAAAGATTTCTTTGTTTGCATCCTTCAATGTTCTATACAAAAAAATTACAATTACTGCTCTCGTTTCATTTGATCCATTCGTTTAATATATTACTATGCGCTAAATTTATTCTTCTTTACATAAAATCAGTTCGTACTTTCGGTCCAACGTCGTCTAAATAAAAGCTACATCCGATTATCCAATTAGTATGGCTTGATACATCATCATAATAATGTTAATTATTATTCGTTAAGTAATGAGACAACAATCGAATCGCTACGTTTAAAATGTTTCTAAAAAGCCGCAGTTTGTAAATATGAGCAAAAAATCTTCGCCCCACTAAATTTATATCTCCAGTAGATATATCATAACTTTCGTTCAAATCATCAGACAGTCAGCTGTAAATGGAGTTGGTATTCTGATGTAATAAATATAAATCGTACAAGAAACTCAGTACATAGTTATAAATTTTCAAAGCTCTATGGAGTACCTGACGTAGTTTTTTAGCAGTAAACATTTACTGTCGTCGATTGCCGTTTGATATAACTCTTTCCCGACTATCATCACGGTTAACGGAGTTTCGCCTTGGTGGTGAGTTACCAGCACCGATTTTGTTTTTTCTGGAGCGCTTAAATTTAGCAATGTCCTCTCCGAAAACATCACCCGTGCGAAGAGCAGAAATCAAATCATCAAACTCGCCCTTGGCGTCATTGCTCTCTCCATTGGAACTATTCTTTAAACCGATTGTTTTGCTAATTGTTGAAAGAATGCCCTCTCGACTATGTTTCCTTTCCAGAGTTAGTTTTTTGAGGTCCGCCTCTTGCTTGGCACGCTTCTCTTCTTCTTCTTGGCGTTTGCGCATGTTTTCATTATCTTGGCGCGCTTCCTGGAAGGTGGAAAGGAAACTATCAAAAATTCCGAAGAACTCATCTGGTTGGATTTGGCTGGGATCTTCGCCGAAAAGACGAACAGCTCGTTCGAAGCGAGTCTGCAAATTATACGATCGTTCAAATATATTCACATAATAGGAGTTTCGAAGTTCTACCTTCATATCTTGATATTGATCTTCAATTTCAGCAAGTCTGCATGTTGCAGTTGCTTGGAACTCCCTCATGACGGGCACAAACTTATCGTTTGCCACCGGACTTTGAGCCCGATGAAATTCAATTTCTTTGGCGACGTCCTTCAACCCTGCACGTAATTGTGCCATGTCCTTGTTCAATTCGCCAAGAGATACCTTAGCAGCATCCCTGACATGTGGAAGGTCCTCATCCATTCTCAAGATGTCTTTAAACTAAACTCCAAACATAAATACCTTTAATATTGCATATTTAAGAGGATATACACTTCAAAATGTACCTTCTTTTCCAAAATTTGTACTAAATAATGCAGCAGTGTAGTACCTTTCGCTGCACTAGACTTGGTGTCAGCTAATCTATTCAAAGATGCCAACCTAAAACCGGAAGCGTTTCCCCTAGCACCACGGTTCATGTAGTTTCCAAGTGCCAGCACAATCTCTAACAATCTCCTCAATCGCCTAGACCGAGAAACCTCCCTGGATGCTTCCATAACATTAGTAATCCTTGGAATCAATTCATTTACGTTGATCAAGAAGCGTTTTTTGTAATGCAGGCTTCTTAGACGTTGTTCATAATGAGGGACCCTAGAAAATATCAAATATTAGTTAGTCAATTTATAAATGAATCATTTTATTTGTTTACTTTGAAATTTCATAAAGAAATCGATCCGCACGTGCCAGCGAATCGATCTCGTCACTGTGTTCCTCTAACAAGGCAGCTTCTTCAGGCGATGGGGTAAACTTCAATAACTGCTCAACCATATCCATTGGCAGTTGTTCTTTGCTGTCCATACTTAGAATAGCTTTGGTAATATCTTCATCTGACATCTTGAGCTTTGACAATAGAATAGTACAGTTCTGCGCGCGGCGACCATCGATGACTGATAGCACTTTTGTTTTTTTGGTAGAGCCTAACTGACGGAGATCTTCAATAGAACCCTCATTCTAAAAGCACACATTAATTAATTATAGAACATGCCGCAACTCTTTGATTTACATACCGCAACGCCATTCTTTTGGTAGGCGCAGAAGAGCTTGTCAATATTGTCCAACTCCATAGCATTGTAAAGTTTGGAATCATCTAACTCGCTCCAAATCGTGCCATTCACTTTAGCGTCGGGTAACTTGGACCAGTTGAAAGACTTCAGTGGATTTCCAGGCTGTGGAACATTTTTCTTCGGCATCTCCATCCGCAGAGGTGCTGGTGGTGCCATGGGTGCGCAGGGTGGTGGCGGTGGACCTGGTGCTGGTGGAGGAGGCGGGGCCAAAGGCGGTGGCGGTGGAGGCGCTGCCTTGAAGTCGCTCTTGATGTCACCATTTGCTTCCAAGTTCTTTAAGCCAATCACTTTCGCATCGTCGGGAATATTGCCCGAACTTACGAGGCGCTCCAAACGATGCCGCTCGCCCCTTTCGCAAAGCACTTGCCGTTCTAACTCCGCAGCTCTATATTCGATTTCAGATAATCTCTGTCGTGTCTCAATGTGAGTGGAAGTTTCCTTCTCCAAGCGTTCTTTGATCCTTAAGAGATTTGTTTCAAAGTCTTCTTTCTCCTGAGTTCTCTGATCCAACTCCTGTTCCTTCTTGGCTAATCTGACCGACATGTCGGTGTTCTCTTTCTCTAGTTCGTCAGCTTTCTTCCTGGCAGCAACGAGTTCCTCCTCTTTGGCCAACAAGTGCACAATCTCCTTCACGTTGATCTGAATAGGCGACACATCAGGATCGGCGACTTTTCGCTTTCCTTCGACGATCTCGTTTTGTTGTAAAACCACTTGCTGGACAATCCTGTCGAACAACATCCAATATTGTCCATCACAACCACTAGATAAATGCAAGCAATGTGTCAACAGAGACAACAAATGTGGATAGGCCGGCGTGTGACTCAGTTTCCGTCTGATCAAATCAAACATGGCAGTGGCGCTCTTGGTATCAATATGTTCCTGGTCAAACTTCTTGGCCAGCTCCTTCTCGTCATCGTTACGAACCATTTCAAAAAAGTCTAGATGCCGATCCAAAGTTTCGTTTTCATGACGCCTCAACTTATCAATAATCGGTTGAATACCAAGCATCAAGAACTCGTAGCGTAGATGTAGGCGAAACTCCAGGTTTTCTTGTCCTTGGCCATAATTCAATACAGCGTTGATGAAGGACATGATGGCTGTTTTAAGATTGACTTCGTCACGGTAGACACCGGTTGATCTGTCTAAATCATTAATAATGCCCTGGAAGCGCGTCCGTTCAAAGGCGTACTTTTGGTAATGCAACATGGCATCCAGGACCTTTTTGTGTCCTCCGGAAACCAGACAGACCGCGCCGAGGATTTCCAACGCGGCGATTTTGGTTTTGATGTTCTCAGTGCTCAGAGATTGAGCAATGGTGTTAATACTCGTAGGATGGGCGAGCACATGAGCGCGACCAGTCTAAAGGGTAATTGATTTTACTTTCATTCGACACTTTTATGCAAAGAAGGTGAGTAACTTACGGAATTGTTCATTAGAGCCTTGACACATCCAATAATACTCGTGTGAAGTGAGCTTTGCGCCGTAAAATAGTCCATTTTTGCGAGAAAGTCTAAGAGTGCTGGCAGCCCATCCAATTCGATAAATTTTATTACAAAACTATGCGTGGACGTACGAAGCGCAGTCTTGAGTCCGTCGATTTGTTTCGTTCGTGTGCGAATTTCTTCGTCGGTGTTCAATTCGAGATACTCCAACTGCCAAAGAAAGAATAATTAAATCTCACATTTCATAAATGAAACACAAATGATAATTACAGTTGCTAAGGTCTGCAGTCTTTCTATGTAGTGTTCCGGTCCTTGAGCCAAGTCGACGCTATCTTCGCCACCCTTTCTTGAGCAATAGATCTGCCATTTCTTTTGTGAAGGCAGACTCAACATAGCTGCCTTGTTAGGCGCTGTTAAATCAAGTTCCTCCTGCGAAAACAAGAATAACAAAATAATCTCCAATCTAAATCCAAAAAACGAAAAAAGTACGTGGACAATGTATGACACCCATTAGCTAATATAGATTTTATGTAAAAAATGTGAACAATGCAAGAATGAACTGGAAATGTGGGTGGTTCGCTGGAAAATCGCAACAAATGCGGAACCATTACAGAAGTTCATAGAAAATGCTTGGAAAGTTATGCTACAAACGTTTAACCGAACATTCTTCTATTATCTCACAATTAGTGCCAATATAAGTCATTCGTATACGTATTCGCGAGATTCCAGTATATAAAGGAAAATGCAATTGGCTCGAAGAATGTCATTATATAATTGATCCCGTTTTTCAACAGTTTAAACTTTATAAGTCATGCTTAAATGTTAAATCGCTTAATTCATTGTTTAGCTTCATAATAAATAACCGTTTATTTTAAATGTCACATGATTAACGGATTGTTAAAGTTTTTGTGCTTCAAGTCTCACAATTAGTGAAACGTAAGTTTCACTTTTTACGTTGCTGAGTGTAGAAACTCCGTTTTATTTTTGCAATTTATGCCAACTCCGCATCGCCAATAATCGATTTTTAATGGCGACAGGAATTGACACCCGGACAGCCATTTTATGACAGCATCTTGACGGTGAAAGTGACCGTAATGGCGTCACACGGCGCGGAACGTCGCGCTGCGTTTGCAAATCTTCGCGCTGCGATCGGAATATCGCGATCGGCAATAGCGATCGTTTACAATCTTGTACCATCGCCTTGACATACAGCTCACATCAAACATCGGCATTTATCGTTTTATTCTGCGCCTCGCATCTTGAACGGCATTCTGCTGGTTTTATTTTTTTATTCATCTCTATCCACGAAGGCGTGCGTCGCGTCGTCTTTGTGGTACAGTTATCCCGCGGCGCATTCATAACTTCACATCGTTGTGGCGAAGTTCGCGCATTTCGCATTCTTCACTTTTCCGTCGTGGCGCAATCCGCAATTCCGGCAATCAGTTCGCTTTTGTATCTCTTTTGTCGGTTTCATCCGTGCGCGGATGTTCCGTCATTTCCCTTCATTTCGCATAATTCGAACTTCAGCCTTCTCTTTCGTAAAATTACTGCAAGTTTGCCAACGATATCATGATAACGAAGCACAGCAAAAGGAAACAGTATGGCGGCGCGTAACATCAGCGCGGAAGATGATTTTAACATTCAATTTTACCATGTTAGCATCATGTTATCGATGAGTCTTTACTGCCCAGGTAGTAAAACATGAAGAACGTTAAGAACGTTAATAAAACTGGTGTACTCTGAAAATGCGTTTATCTCGCTATCTCCACCAACCATATGGCGTTGCGTTCGCGAGCATAAACTTGGTTACGTTTTAACGTAATATGTTACATCGCTTCCGGTGAAAAGCAACGCTGGAGAGCAACAAGAAACCACAAGAAAACAGCAAATAACTTCCGATCAACTCCATGCATATTCAGGCGAGTAAATAAATATTAATATGAGAACAACGAACGAAGAGTATTGAAAACACGTGGCACTTGAGTGCGTCAACTTAGGCACGATTTTTTAGTATTGCTATTTGGCGGTTACCGCATGGTAATATCAGTAATAATTCAAAATAGTAAGGCACGAAAGATGAAAACACAACCCGACAATAATGCGGCCGTAATGTGATTATAAATCGCGACGCTAACCGCAATTTCGCATTAGCATAACAGCCGGCGCATGTGCACAACCTGCTCCGGCCGGCTTGCAACGATTTGCCTTGGTTTTCATTTGTTTTTCCCGTTTTGCAATAAAGTTTAATCGATGCGGTTAACTTGCATGTTTGCCGCCGGTAGTCAACGTACAATAATTCAATTTCGCGCATGCGCAGCTGACGTAAAGTGCCATCTAACTATAAGAAGTTTTCCGTTAATAAAACGAGCTTAAAAATGTTAATGGAAGGCTTGGGAACGATGATAGAAGATGTCGATTGTGCCCTAGACGAAGTCCTCGGGACTTCTATCGTTTATGATTAATACTTACGACGAGTTCGGCAAATTTAGCGTCCAACTCGTCCTGCGGTGGCATCGGTTGGGTGGGCGTGATCGCCTGCAGCGTGCCGGAGTTTTCCACCACGCAGTACGTAATTTCAGGCGGTTCGTCATCCTGCAATTAACAAAACTATCAGTACCACACACGTCTAATGATTACAATATTACGTACACATACTGAAATCTGTGTACGTCAACATAAAAACTGAATATTTATCTGATCACAATCAAACGCAGCGATAAAACTGCGCAATTTACCGCAACTCATTAAAGGATGCCTCGTTTAATTACACCGCTTTGCATCATTTCTCTCAGCCGCGGCGCTAAAAAATAAATTTGCATAAAAGCGTAGAAAATGCGTATCAGCAATGCGTTTTCGATCGTTAAACTGGCAAAATATAAAAGAATACACTATCAAATTCAACGTCAAGACGCCACGCCGCATTTACCATTTCGAAAACCTTCAACGCGCACGAAAATAAATTAATCAACGTAAAATAGCCAACAATTAGCCGTCGCATTGCCATCATCAACGCTCACGATTATTATAATTAAACCTTTGCTTCTTAGTTTTTATGGTCGGCGTTTGATTTGGACGTCTGTGGAACGCGCAGATCTAAGCGAACATTTATTGCGAATTTCTTTTCTTTTATGCCATGCCACCAGACGGGCATAAAACTATGCGACGCGTCGGCATAACATAATTTATAATTCATTTCATTATGCTAACGCGGCATGTCGGTGCCCATGCCGGTGGTAATCGCGAGACAACAAAAGACGGCGGAAGATTTTGTCGAAAGAAACGCGCGTTTGTCCGCCGCTCGTTCGCGACGGTGATTTACAGCTTTGCGTCGTTAATTGCGCGAGCATCGCATCCGATTACGTGTGGCCGCCAATGTCTAGAAGTTGACAAAATTATGGACGTTCGGCGGTCATAAAACAGGGAATTTCCTAGATATTGTCGCGAGCCATAACGTTGCTCGCTGAAAATATGACTAATTAGAATGCATCGCCAGAGTCACCCTGAACTGGCGCCGATCAGTCGCGCAGCCTTCAGCTAGGATGACGGCATTTCCTGTGGAATAGGAATGTTGGACTTTGACCGTTCTTTGTTCGGGAGGCAAGCAAATTAGTA
>JAODGE020002738.1:0-22128 GCA_027574965.2 Ecitophya simulans
ATTAAACGTTCTCCTAAAATTTGTCGTCTGTTGTTCGTATAAATGCGCGTACGCCTACTTCGTCCGTCAAGTCCATAGAACAAGTCGGCGGCGCGTGGGCGAAGGGCGCAAGAAAAAAGTTGCTCATAAATTGGCCTACTTTGTGTCAAACCTACTTAGTGCGTGCGAGGCAGGGTCCGCAGTCGCGTGTATCGGTCAGCAAAGATGCGTCCTGCGAGACTCGTCCTGTTTCGCGCACATTTTTCACGAGCGCCGCAAGGACACCGTAACTTCGCTAGACGTGGCTAACACACGTCCGCGAATGTTGCCTGTTGTGCCAACTCGTCCGCGCTTTATTGGTCTTTCTAAACCGACAAAATAAATTCGTCCAATCGCGTTAAATTAATCGGCGGTAATTTTAGCGTTTTATGACCGGCGACGTTTTACGCACCTACGACGCAATTCCGACGCAATGCCGACGTTCTTCGGCGGGCGCCAGCAGCGTTGAAAATGGGACGCGGGCGCAGACGAGCGCGGCCGGAGTACGCTCCGGAGCTTTTTATCATCGTAAATATTGATGAGGACGACGGGCGAGCGATGCCGACGTAGTGCGCCGCGACGGGCGTCCGCGCGTCGTCGATATTGAAATAGTAAATTCACCCCTTTGGCGCGAACGCGGCCGTGCATATTACGCCGACGTCGGGATGCGCTTGTTGCGCGGCGGCGGCGGCGGCGACGGAGACGGCGCCGGCGTCGTTTCGGCGAGGCGCGTCCCATCCCGACGCCCATGCATTTAATGTCGTTATAAAGTTAATGGCTTTACTCACTGGGTATAATTAATACATTTACATTATATGCCGGAGCGTTCTACATAATGAGTTTTGTTCGCGCGCGCGATAAATTTCTTGCAATAATCCGGCTCAGGACGACCGAAATGTGATGATGAAAACTCGCACTGCTCATTGGACACTAACGCATTATTATCGAAAACGGTGCGCTTAAAAACTCTCCGTCTCTTCAGCTCTTATGACGACGGAATGTTTTCCAATAAATTCCAACTATTGACGAACGTGCTACTAACTGCACCGCAGTTTATCACCATTTTATTTATACGTACTCACAATATATTCTACTCTAGATGAACCGATACGACGAATCAACTTTACGCGTTGGAAAACGTGTAGATATCGCTCACCTGAAACAAAACAAGCGCAAGTTAAATGGCGGCTTTAATCGCGCCCGACGCGCATGTTTAGAATTCAATTCGATGGGCAATTAAATGTTTTTATTGGCATCTGAAGTATGGAGCGTGGCAATTTATAGTCATTAAATCGCTCGCATAATTCCGCACTCACAAACAGGCGCCGTTATAATTACGTTGCGCGACCACTTCCTGCACGCAATAAGCGATCGATCCGACATCGATTGAGTGCCATTCAACACCTTTCCGCGTTAGCGCCGAGCGGCGCGGACGCTTTTCGCGCGCCGAAAATGATTTCTTCTACCCATCTAATGACACGCGCACACGCGAGAAATCGAAACGGGAATAATGAACTTGTCAAGCACGCAATCGGACGAATGCATTATTCATGCGCGCGTCGACGTTGTTTTTTCCCGAGCGTCAATTAGAGTGATTGCCGGCCGACGAAGAAGCTCGGCTCTCAGTGCTGAACTTGTTGTGTAGTCGCAGGCGTATTTCAACCGGCTGGGTTACGCTTTTGTTGTTCGTTCGCGACGATGCCCGGAGTGGCGGTGTTGTTATCGGCGCGAGGGAGATGTTTGGCATGGAAAACGTGCCGAACGCCGTTCCGCCGACGACGAGCGAAAAAGGTCGCAGGTGTTGCGGCGAAATAATGCCTCATAAATTCAGCACTAACTGGAAACGAACGCTCTTAAATTTGAATTTATGCAAATTGATAAAATTGATTTTGCATTTTAGATTTTGATTTTTGCGCGCGCGCTGCGCGCATCCTGCGCATCTCGGGCGGCGCTCCTGCGGTAACCGACGGCGCAGATTGAGCGTGAATAATTTATCCTGTCGTTGAGTAATTGAAGTGCACTTTCATAAAATGCACTTTAACATTATGTAACATTCATTAACTAAAATTCATTAATTAAAACAAGCGAATGTGACCCTACCGAACTGTTGGCCGCCCCCCTCGCGTAATTTTCTAACCAACAAAAACAAAACAGCGACCAACATTCCATCATATTTCATAGCCCACTTTGTATATTATGTCTTGGCTTCGCGGGGCCGTCCTGTAGATAATGGATAATGTATGTTTGCGTACAACGGTTTTTGCGAGCCGAACCCGAGCTCGAGGCAGATACGGCATGAATTAAGTTTGTGTGTCGACGACGATGCGCGAGATTAAGAATGATTTTCGGTCCGCGCGCAGCACGCATTGCGCATAAATTCAATGCATATCAAAGCGCTCGCGCGCCCGTGATTTTATTACCTGCGCGGCGAGCGCGCCGCCGCCGCCGGCGGCTGAGGAAATGAGATTAAGCGCGCTTCCGGATCAGGTGAACACATATTGAATTTAGGTTTCATCAAATCAAACATATTTTATCATCACCACTCAACGTTTATTAAACTTGGCGCGGTGCAAGACGATGACAAAAATCGAACGGGACGCACATGCGCATGTGCAACGCGCTCTGCGTCGATTGCGATTCCGGACATTTCATACATGAATACACGGTGTAAACAGACTTGGCAAGGTGTTTCTGATGCATGCTTAATTGTCGCAGTAAATAACGTGTGCTCGCGTGTCGCGCATTAAGATATTACCACACCCGAGACGTGTGTGGCGGCAGCCTGACATCCACGCTGCGCACGCCGCCGCCGTCGAACTAAGTTAGCGCAATGTTAGCTCGCCTCGTAACGCAAACAACGTCGCGCAAAGCTCTCGCACGTTCAATTAACTCGTCGCAAAGTTTTCGCATTTATTGCACGCGCGACGATCAAACGAATCGCCGATAATGTGCGCGTTTGCACAATCGCCGGATCAATATTATTCAAATACCCGCATCCCGTGTTTTTTGCGCGAATAACCACCGCACTCGATATCAAATTAATTAAAACCAATTTTCGCCTTATACACTCCCAATATTGTTCTTTCTTAATATCAATTTTTGCGCAAACAGAAAAGTAATTAGAGAAATTTTTGCATTAAATATTAGCACTCGTCGAGACAGCGAATTAATTACCGCCAAAGCAGCTGAAACTTCGAGAGTAAACACGCGAACAAGCGAAGGCGTTGATTGATAGATTTAATTATCTAATAATTAGTTTGCAAATACGCGCGACAGAAGTTAAAGTATTTATTAATTAACAGTTGTGATTGGTTTGAGCTAATGTTATAAATGCAAATGCGGCGGGCGACCGGAGACGGACGGGCGGAGCAGGCGGCGTTCTGCATCAACATGGCGGCGATAAAATGACGTGCGACGAAGGCGCGATGGATGAATCGCAACCTTTTCCGTAGCGTCGGCGTCAGTTCGGCGCTAATCCTTTAGGCAGATTTCATATTATGCTTATCGGTTTCCTACGGGAATCAGGTGAGCGCCTCGGTCGGATGATAACACAACTTTAATGGCAGCTTAACGCCGCATAAAAGCCAAATAGTACACAAGATCATTACCCCCACTACCCCAACTATCTTGAACTTGTTTCATCTTATACTTGAAAATTTGATTATATTATCTGATGACAAAACCTTCTGCTCTTTGTTATTCGATATCCCTACGAGCAATTACATTAGTCATGACATCAATGCGTGCATCGGATTTCCGAAAGATAATTATTTATTGATTTATTCGATAATAGTAAAAATAACATTCGTGAAAACTGCTAATCCCGACGGGGCTTTTAGTCGCGATAAATTTTGGTGTTTCGGTTCAGTTTTATTGATATTAAAACGCGAGCTAAAAAGTGTGTTTTCGACCTCGGCAAAAAGTGCGCGTAATTGTCGAAACGTTTTGCAAATTCAGCACCGAAAGCAGGTTTTCATGCGTGATTTCAACTTCTCGCCATTAAAACCGAAAACCTAATCACGATGCGCGTGTTTCAGCGCTATCTGGCGCTCGGGTATCGGGAAAATATTCCTGCCCGCAGTCGTCCCTGTCGAACGCGCACGGCCGGAGATTATCGTGAGCGAGCGGCCCTTTGAGGATTGTTGCTAAATTACACTTTTTGATCGCAGAAACAAATCCCCTTTCGCGTCGCACCGTGAATTGCGCGCGCGCGTGTGCGCGGCGCACTGAAAGTGCATCGTATGAACAATCGATGATGCAAAATGCGCGCCGGCGAACACCAATCAAGCACAACGTAAACAGGGAATTGAAAAATAATTCCGCGTAATTCGCCTTGTCGCCTATCTGCTTGTTTGCGCCCTTCGTTGCTTTGTTGTGTTGTTTATTGGTTTTATCGTTGGCGTTGATTAATACTCGGTTGGGCGCAGTATTCTTCTGTGAGTTTCTCGCTCGCAGTCGGCGCGATATCATTCTTCAACTGGCAGCAATTAATTTGGCCGTGCGGGCGATTAATTGACGCCGAGCGCGCCGCATCCGACCCTTTTTCGTCTCATTAAATGTTTACGACGTTCGGTCCATTGAACGCGGCGATTGTGACGCGGCGAACTAGCGAGCCGAGCAGGAATGTATGTTAATGCAGTGCGCAAGACGCAGGAGCGCTCTTCTTCAATCTCGCGCGGAAATTTATTTCCAATCAAACAGAAATAATTAATTGGGAGAGTGGAAATGCTCATTGCGTTCATTGCGTTCGTTACGGCGTTCATTTAGTTTGTTAGACTGTCTTGCCGAGCGGAGACGGTGGGGCGGCGGAAAGTGGCGGGAGCAAGTTGGAAGAAGGTACTAGCAGCGCACATGTTCGGCGTCGCCGCCGCCGTCGCCGCTCCATACAACGTCCAAGAACTGCACGAACAGAACATGCCGAATGAGATTCTAATCAATGAATTGATTTCGTATTTTGGTCCCACCAACCTGCAACTATTGATGAACCCAGTCGAATCGATTGACTTGGCTCGATAATTCCATCGGTCCGACATCCGCCGCATGCAAAACTATTAACCAGTATCAAAGGAAACCTTCAAAACATTTCCCACGCGTCACGTTTTATACCTAAGAGACTTTTGACATAACCCATTGTGGGATATTGTGAGGAAATATAATCTCAATTTGTATCTTTATTCCTTCCTTGTTTACTTCAAGACTTCAAACCGCAAGTAAAAACTCGTACATGGAAAGTAACAATTTATATTGGAAAACTATCGATGAGGATTTATCGTTCTTAAGAATTCCCATCGTCATCTTTTCTGGTTTGCTTCAAACTTGCGCGCAGTTTCTTCTTACAAACGCATTCTTCCTGCTCTCGGCGCTGGTCACGGGTAGGAATTTACGTTTTTGCTCCGAACTAGACTAGGAGTATAAGTGAGGAACATATGTAGTACAAATGTTTGAATAACTTTTTCCCAGTCGTCGAAATCTGCAGCGAATTTTTCCGGTTCGAACCGCGCAGCTCGTGATGGCGAATCGATCAAGTTGCACATAACAAATTGGAGCGTTTCCAACTGACCAAAGCGAAGAAACGCGGATGCATAGAAAAACCGTCGGATACGCGGCGACTTGTTTTTTATGCTTTCGACAATTTCCAAACGGTTAAATAGAATCAAACGCAATTGCCGCCAACTTTTTATCTATCGCGCCGCATTCTTTCCGTCGATTGCACTGCCGCTTGCGCAAAATTATATAATCTAGTAATATATGGGGTCAAATGGTCTTTGAGGAATCATCCATCACTTCGGGTGCTTTTTCTAGCGCGCGCGCTCATCATTTCTCACCCGACGTTTACTTTTCTTTATGATGCTATTCTCATCTTCGATATTAGTATGGAAATCTCCAGAAAACTCGCAACAAAAAATTGAGCAAGTTGAACCGTTCCTCGCTTAGGAAGTAAGGTCGAGAAACGAGCAAAATTTCGAAACTAAAAAGACCAAGTTCATATTTACACATCGGCGCTGCTGCAGTCGAGCGTGTCAACTAGTTAATTCAAACAGTAAATATGCCCCCAGCGGCGCATGCTCCTGCGGTCATTATTTAACGCAATAAAACAATTTGTTTATGCATTCGCTGTTGGTCTTGGCGTCGGCGTGCCCCGGCCGCCTTATTCTCTGTGTGCACATTAGAGGTAATATGCATATGCGTTGAGATAGTAACGCCGCCGGGATACCCGCTCGATGGTCTCTCGGCCTGAACCCGCCTGCTCTTCTATTATGCACGTCGAGCATCTCTCCCGCCGCCGATCGCGCACCCTCTCACGGCCCCGGCTTCTTCGCCACTCAGCTGCCGCACAACCATAGCATCTGGCATTATATCCGTTGGCAGTCTTCGAGGGTTAAAGCTTAAGGATTACGAAGCCGTGGGCTTAGAGCGTAAGCACGGTTTTAAGACGATGTGTGCAGTTTGATTTACAAATACTTAGACGACGCAAACAAATGAACGCGTCGCTTTCGGACGTAAATATCAGGCGTGTTAATATTTGATGTTTTGCTTAATAAACTATATTTATGTCAAGGGCAGCATGCGAACGCAGTGGGTCTAGGCTCAAAAACGTTCCCGGCGGCTACAAGGGATTTAATAAGTCTTCCAAGAGCTCAAATTCATTTTTTAGCAATTCGCTGAAACGCACCTCCTCACAGATTCTAATATTTGGTTTTGTTATCCCAAAGACTGCTTTCCATAAATTATGAGTGTAATATAAAGATTAGTGACGCCCATTGTAAATAATAGTTATTAATGGATGGAAAAACAATGGAGTGTTTAACGAGGAAAGTCTCAAAAAATGTTTAGATAGCTTATGATACAGTAAAGTTTTTACCGGGAGATGTCAGCGTTGAGCGAAAGGCGGAGAAAAGAATGCTGGAGGTCTAATCAATTTATATTTATTACGTTATTAACGCATGCTACTTCTGATTAAAGTTTTTATGAAAAGAAGTGATTGCACGCCGGTCGTATTTCGAAGAAATAAACGACAAATGTGTCTGGTACGTTATTCGATGGTGGTCAGAGGTTTGGAATGGGCAAGGGCGGAGAGAAGTGGAGAAGAGATGTCCACTATTAGGTGCTAGATGTGAGCAAAGAGGACCATCTTGGGTAATGAGAGATAAACCTATTGTTTCAACTGTAATGACCAAGCAGACGACTGGATAATGAAGGTGTTAAAACCCTACCTTCAGAGGAAATTGCAATTAGGCAAAAGGAGTGAGCCAAAATGCCCCTGTCCGGAATTAATCCGAAATATTCGAAAGTGATGTATTTACTATTTCATGTTTTTGGGGTTTAGTGTGGTGGAGGTTTTACGATCGGAGGTGAAATACGAAATTCCCGACACACAAAAAGCCCGACTAATCCCGAGGGATCGAGGTGGTTTCGAAAACTGCGCTCCTCGGACGGGAAGCGACGACGACGTATTCGGAATATATTCGCGAGGAAGGCGGCGAGTCGACGATGAGTTGTAGTTTGTTATCAAGCGCGAGATCTAAAGGGTGGTCTTTTCTTAATTATTCCCGCGAAACAAAACCCCTATTTACTATACAAAACACATCGTCGGGGCGAAGAGCGCGTCGCGAGCTCCCGCCGTCACGTCCCCGCGTCGAGTCGCTCGAACGCCGCGCCGCCCCCGCCACACACGGTCCCACCCCGGCCGAGACAAAGCGAGCGCAGCGCTAGAGCGAAACGTTAACGGTTGCAAATGAGTGGTTCGAAGCGCTCGCACACGAGCGCGTCGAAATGCAGACGGTGCGGCCGCGGCGGCGGCGGCGGCGGCTCAAACGGCGGACGCGCGGCACCGTGACGTCGACGGTGGGCTCGGCGCCGGCCACGCTTCCATTGGACGCCGCCGAGGATGCTGCGGCAGCACGAGGCTACGGCGGGCGCGCGCCGCCGCGATCAATATCGGGCCCAAGCGCGCCGCCGCCGCCGGTGCGCCGAAGGCGGCATATTCGACGCGCCGCCGCCGCCGCGCACGCATCTCCGGCGTCGGAAAACAATGCGGACTTGCGGTCCGGCAGGTGCGACGCGAAAAACTACGCGCGCACGAGTCGAGCGCGAACGCACACAAAGACCCCCTCGCCGCCTCCGGGCACGATCGTGCGCGCCGCGCTCGGCGGAGATGAATTCATTACGTTTGCGGTTGACGTCACATTTTGCGATTATGTAATGCGCGTCGTCGCATAATGGAGAATCATCGGGCGGCGGCGGCGCGCGTCCTCGTCTCGACTTTATCTAGCCCTTTGTTTACGTTCTTTTGTTTGTCGAGAAGCGCGACGATGCGCGAACGATAGGCACACAATGATTGCCTACCTGTCATTACATTGTCGATGCGTCTATTCGGGTGGCATTTATCAACGCCGAAAATCATTCCGAAATCGTTTTTAACACAGACAAAGATTAAATAAAGTAGTTGCGTTTGTTTTCGAGGGGCGGCAAACAAGCGAAGGACAAAAGCCAAAACAAGTCAATAGGAAATCACTTTTTAAAGAAACGTTTTGGCCGCGTGCGAGAAATAGGACGTCATCGCAAGAGGTCAATTTACATGCCCGATCGCGGGATCGCCGACGCAATGGAACGGCAGACTTCGGAAAAGTCAATTAAAACTTTTTGATTCGGATGCCGGCGTCGCGAACGAACGCATAATATGCGGCATAAATCAAGCCGTTAGCCGCCGCGCGCGGCGTGGAGAAATTACGCAAGATTTGTTTCCTAGTTCGAAATGTAACGACCGCAACTTATTTTATTACGACGACTCCGAAACGCTCGGGGGCCGCGCGCCACTTCGGCACGCGGCGCAAATCGGCCGCAATGCGTTGTGATGAAATGCGAACGTGGCGCCGCCACGCGCAAAGTCGCCCCCCACCCTTCGCGTTTCAGTTGTAAGTCCGCTCTGTGCTTCCCCGACGTGCCTAACGCCCAACCCTTTCCGGCGTCGCGCAAGCAAGCGGCACTAACAATATTAGAAATTCTTTGCAGTTTTCCGACGCGCGGCGAAATAAAATTAATCTTCGCGCAAGACATCGGCGACGTCTGAAAGAAGCGGCGGTGGTGAGCGCCGCAAATTGCCTCGGAAACTTTGCCGCGTCGCGCTTTAATTACGCCTAAGCGCTGTATTCTTTTCATACGCAAATCATTTAATTAAAATCGGCGTATAAATTAATCTAGTTTGCTTACGGGCGCGCGCGAAATGCGCTGGCGCAAACGGATTCCGGGAATCTTCGCGCGCGAGCTCGTTAATTCGGTTACTGCGTCGTGGCGTGGAAAACGCGCCACCGGCGGCGATAGATTCAAACGCGTTCGATGCGCCGCTATTTATTAATTAACACTCGCGCTGCGGCCGCAGTAAAACAAAGAGAAAATTCCGAATCCGCGAGACGCGAGTCCGTTCTGCGACGTATCACTGTTTGCTTGCTTTATGGTCGATGCCCCGCGCGCAGTTTGAATCCTCCACCGTTCGTTAATTGCGTCAATTTCAATTAAAGTATAATTAAACGGACGAGGCTCTCCGAGCCGTATTAATTTTACGAATTTCGGCCCGAGGTGCGACTCTCGTTCGTAATTTAATATCGTTCCGAAAAGGTGTTGTGAACTTTCCGCGCGAAGCGCCCCCATGCACACATGCCGCCCACAGATGCCAAATCGTCGGGGAAAAATGCGCACCAGCCTCCAGAGCGATAACCGCCAGGCTTTAATTAAATTTATAATCCCATTGAAATATAATTAAGACAGTAAGAAAGTAGCGGCTTTCGGATTTGGCTTCAGCATGTCGCGGCGGCGGCGGTATAATTCGAATGCGTTCTCACGGACGCCTACAACGCGAGATTTAAATGGAACAGACGCACCATTCGAAAAGTCGCCCCTATCCCGGCTGGATAGCGGAGAAGAAAGAATAGGGCTAAGTACAAGTAAAAACATTGATAGTTAAAATCAGCTTAACGGCTTCGTCATTTCATTCGTTGGCTTGCATTGTGGCGAGGGGCGCGAGCGGCAAGCGTCTCGGTAAAAAAGTTAAACATTCAGATATGCGCGGCGGTGGCTTAGCGTTATTTAAATCGAGCGCGAGCGCGCAGAGAAAGGCAGTAATCAAAACCTTCGGCGGTTTCCGCCGTCTTCGCATCGCTCATTTTCATTGCATTGCAAATGCGCTGCGCGCGAAAAAAGAAATTACGCAGTTGTGCAGCGCGAACGCGTCCGAATACTAACCAGTCGGCCGGCCGTTCCCACAAACATATAAGTGTGCGCTAATTTTTCTCATTAACGCTTTTTAATTGCAATTTGCCAACTTTTTCCGTCGAACGTGTCGGCGGCGCTGCCGTCGACGAGCGTGAAGGGCCATCGAAAAGTGATGCCGGCTTCATTCGGCGCGGATTCTTTCCGGACGAATCCTGCAGGCGTCCACAGCCGAAAAACCAATATAAACTTTCGGAATTAAGTGTTGGTTTTTTTCATAATTAAATAGTATTATCATGCTGATGAGCCGGGAAGTTTTATAATTATCATTTTATTTCGCAGCGCGCCGAAGTAATTCGACGAATGGAAAGATAAAACCGGGCCAAACGCTGATAAAAAGTGCGGAACTTCCCGCCTGCAGTCTGCAGCACAATTTATTGCATTAACTGCTTTTTTGAATCGAATGCAATTAGCGTCGGAGTTTGTCATTGTCTTGGCAACGTAGTTTAAGCGAAATTTAAATCTTGAGTTCCGAAAATTTCCGAAAAACGACGCGCGGAAAAGTGAAAAAATTTAAATTGAAATTGCGACGGAATATTTTGCGCTCCGCCGTCGATGATAGAAGATCAGAAACGAAAAGAATGCCGGAGTGTGGAGGCGAGTATGAAAATTAACGAGTTCGAATAAAATTTAACTTGCAAATAGAATGCGGAATATAACGACGCCGCCACAATATCCTTGTAGGTGAAATCGATGACGCTGACGAGATATTTTGGTAACGCCGCGCCGTCGGAACGCGTACACGAAAGAGCAAACGCACCACACATAACTTTGCCCTCCCAGCGGCGACCTGCGCATATTAAATTGGACAAAGCGGATTATCCGCAAAAGGTTCGGAATATTTATGCAATTATTGCGAGCGCGGCCGGTGGGCGCCATAAAAATACACTCCCGCCGAACGAACCTTCATGGCTTTGCGCGTCGCCGACAGACTAATTACAATTACGACGAAAAAGTGTCGCCACTATCGCTCGTCCGCAGCGTGACTTTAAATTTTGATGAAATTTTTCGCGAGCATCAAGAGACGCAACACAGCCGTCAAGTTGCTGTTGTTTTTTTGTATTAATTTATTAATTTCGCAGATGATAAATGAAACGTTAGGCGGTCGAGGTGCGGAAAGTCATAAAAAATTTAACGCGCCGGCGGAGGCGCCGGGCGACGTCGAGGTAAGATACAACTTGCGCGGGCCCGTACAAATGAGCGCTCCAACAAGAAAAATTTATGTGGCGCTCGTGAATTTATGAGAGGGCAATTTTTCTATTGGCGCGAAACCAACTCGTTGACACTAAGTTGTAATTTATTGACTGGCGGGTGGAAATTCGTTCGTGAATCCGGATTTCGATTAAAAATCTTCGCCGTTTTATTCCCGCGCGCTCGTAAATCAGCACATCCAGACATTGTCCGCGCCCGCGATATAGATTAACATATTATTGCTGCGCGAGTAATTTGGGTTCGTCAGTTTTGACATGGCGCGCAATTTTATTTGCGGCGGAGCTTAATTGTCCGAAGACGGGGGCGTCGAGTGCGTTCAAGGTGAGATTATACAAATGGAAAAACACGAAGTTGGAGCGGCGACTTTTCGAAAAATTGCCGGCGCGTCGTAAAGATGGTCGGGGCTTTGCAAAGCGACGGCGCGTCGTTGCCGCCACCGCCGCCGCCGGCGAAGCGGAGAAAAAACGTAACGAGACCGAGCAACGAGTTGTAAAGATGCGGAATAAGCTTTTTATGTGCGACAAGTTGGTAAAGCACTGCGGCGCGCGACAGTCGGGAGCGACGACGTCTAAATCTAATCGATTTTAATGACGTTACCAGTCAGGTTTGTCCTCTATAGATAATCCCGGATCACAACAGATTTCACCTATTACATTCCCGCGGCGACCAGTCGCGCATTCCCTTCGTCAACGTTACCAACAATTTGTGTTTTTCTCCGCGCGCAAAAATTTCGCTCGCGCGCGCATTTTTACAACTCGCAGATACTAAAACCGCAATAATACATAAAACAGCGATCATCACTCAATTTATGTCCGACATGCTCGCGTTATCTGCGCACAATTTGGACCAACATAATCTTTACATCCAGGAAGAAGATTAAAATAAGAACGCTAGCCACAAGCTTCGCCTTTATATTGTTCTCCGCAAGGTGCGCGCCGACCGCACGTTGATACGAATGCCGAGCGAATCTAGCGGCATCAACATTGGCATCATCAGCTCGGGTAACATTCGCATCAACATTTGTAATGTAATTAAGCGGTCAGAAGGTTGAAGCGGTGTGCCGAGCTGGCTATAATAAAAACGAAAGTAAACAAGCATGTAGCGAACACAACGAGAGGAAAAAACGCACGCAAGGACATGTTAGGAGGGAAAAGAATAACAGCGGCGAAAAGAAAAACCGCCACGCCTTGCTGACGGGAAAAAATGTAACTCTACAAGGTTTTCTCTAATTAAGTAAGAACTGTCATATTCTTGCTGTCGCTGCGTTGTCCGAACAATCTCATTGTGTAAAAGTTGTGCGTGAGCGCCGCCTACGTGTTCTTTATTTGCTTCTTATTTATTACCAAAAATTGTATTTCTTTGAATCTCAAAATTGTGGAGATTTTTTGTTTCAAATGGTCTGTACACGTGCAGCTATTAATATAAACGTAATCGAATAGTGTTTTGATTTTAATTCTTTTCTCGAATTCACCAATCCCTGGTCCCCGAGTGAACATTAGTTCAGCACTTATTAGATTTTCCAAAATGCGGGAACAACGACCTTTGTCACCGTTCCAGCGGACAGTTGACACACGAACGAATTTGTAAGCGTCACGCGTCGCGCAATAACACACCTCACGTATAAAATATTATGTTACGTTATTGTAAGGTGTATTATATACGTATTCGCCGATTTGGTTAGACGGCGCGCACTTAAACTCGGGCGCGGCGCGCGTCGCGACGATCATCCCCGTTATTATATGCGCGTGCGTCGGCGAAGCGCTCGCGCATCGGGCGCGGATTACGTACGAACGGCGGATTTGCGTAAAACGTTAGCGGAACGTGAGCGGAACGCCGCCGCCGCCGCCGCCGCTGCCAAACGGGCGCAAAGGTCGCCGGGATATAAACTACCACCGACGGCGCAAAGCGCGCAAAACATGACGCGCGAAAAAATCAGAAAAAAAGAGCCCGCGAAACGTGCAACAAATAATGTCGCCATCAGCGTTCGTTACGTGAAATTACCCAATTCCAGCACAGAACCGGTTCGCGAGGACTACGGTTAGAAATCGTCGAAAAAAATGAAAAGGAGAATCAAACGCGGCGTCCGTTTGATGCCAAGACTTCGCAAACTGAAGAGCTTCTAGCCGGTCGCATGCTTTTCGCACAAGGAATACAGGACAAGCGGAAAGGACTGCTTTTAAATTGAAATGTCTCCGGCGATGTTTTATTTATAGGTTTGGAGTTGTAGCACATGAAATCTTCCGGCAGTGGACGGAAGTGGAATGAATTAAGTGAGAAGACGTCTTGGCCGTCTGTACGCTATTTCAGCTTAAGCGTATTTCCAGAAGAAAAACAAAATTAAATAAATCTGCTCAAAGTAAATTATACAGTTTGGCCTTCGATGCGTGCGTTATATAAGAATGCAATCCATCGACGGCGAGGTGAATTAAATACTCGAGTGGGGATTTTTAATTCCGTCTCGCGTTTCGGGTGTAATAAATGAACAAGACGCAAGGCGCACGTCGGCGCACACAATGCGCCGCTAGGTGGGCGGGCCGGTTTAATTTCCCTGGAGGAAATGGATGCCGAACTATCTATTCTTCGGATCGTTTTCTATTCACGCGCCAAGATCCGGGCGCACATAAACGCTCTGACCCAGTCATGGAATTCGCTCCGGGCACGCTTCGCACCGCACGTGCGATGTGCGAACGTCGCAGAAAGAAGCGCCGACGCCGGTTGGCTGACTGGCGCGTCGTAATGGAGTTATTGTTTAGTTGGGGGTGCGCTAATTCGGGCTAGTTGGGAGCACCTGACGCGTCGTAATGGTCGCTCGCCCCGCCAGCCGCCGCCGAGCCGACGCTGGCTGGCATCCTTCTGTTCACATACAACCATGCATGTCCTCCGACCATTGTGGACAATGACAATACAAACCGCGGCCGAGGACAAGGGTGAGCCAGCCGGACCGAAAAGGTTTGCGCTTGATGTTCGCGTCGCCGTAACAAGTCATCGACTATTAAACTTGCGCCGGGCGGAATTAGAAAATTAGAATCCTCGCGACCGCGCAAAGAGGACAACTCGCAGTGGGCGTGAGTTCGGGTTCGGCGGCGGCGAGAATGTAGACGATTGCGGCGTCGGCGCAGACACAATTTTACTTTCCAGATTAAATAATCAATCTCGCGTCGCGCCTTTGCGCAGAGCTGAGAGGCGAATTGTAAGGAAAACTCACCGAAATGAGAATGCAAGATAACAACCAACCATTCTTTATTCCTCGCTGAACAATTCATATATTCAATTGGAATTTTTCATTTAGTGGCTGGTGCCCGAAAAGCAGAGTTTTCCGCGACGCAGCGCCTTCCTGCTGTGGTACCAAACACAAAGGAGCAGAATTAATTTCCAAGTACCAAGTACCAATGTTGATGTAGATATACCATCAATGTATGCGGATAAAAATACTAAAACCTAGCACATTGCACCAACATAGTTGAAATATTTCCACGTAATTAATTAGCCTCGGGGGGTATAAAAAAGTGTCGAGATCATTAAATATTTAAAAGATGATGTCGTCTAATATTCCGCGCGGCTTCTTATAATAATAATCCCCACAGGTGTTACGGAAATGGGGCAATTTTTTCGTGGCGGCGGCGCGGCGGTCTGGAACTTTTCCAAGTTTTTCCCCCTCCCACACCCCCACACAGTTCGCCAAACTTTTCTCGCGCCGCGTTAATATCCACCGCTTTGGTGGCAATAAAGACCGCGAGCGCGCAAAACCATCACGCACGCCGCGATGCAAAAACAGATCGGGGGAGAGGCGAAGAAGCCCGGAAGGGCTCCGCATGAAAAAAAAGAAAATCATTGTTTGCAAACTTGCCGTCGTACGTATTTGTCAAAAAGTCGTGGAGTATAAAATAGCCGTATCCCCTCCGTCCCGCTTACCATTCGGTTTTTCTCGCCGAGAAGCTCGGCACAAATAAGAAAATTAATAAAAGCGCTCCGGGGCAACGACTGTTTTGGACGGCGGCTGGTGACTCGCCTGTCGCGCGGCGGAAAACTAGGCGAAAAATTATCTCTCGACAATATCGTCACATTCTAACCGGCGCTCGGCAAAACTATGCACGAATCCGCGTTCCGCCTTTAAATAGAGACAAATGGAATTGCGAGGCGCAAAGTTTTTAAATTAAAACTTGTCCGCCGATGCTACTCATAAGTCCGAGACTTATCTTATTGAAAAAAAAAAGTTTCCATCTCCATTTCCTTCCTGCCATTTTGCCCTCGACCGGCAAATTAATATAAAATCTGACGCGTGGATAATACTGTCACATTCACACCTCCTCTTCCAGTGATTATTTGAATACGCGCATGCGCGCGCCGCGAATGAGATTTCGTCGATTGTTCCTCAATTGTTCCTGGGCCTTTTCACTGTCGAGCGCGCTGCTAGTTTTGCGCAAGCGATAATTTACCGCTGCAGAATGGAAATATCAGTGTCGGACAAATGACGACCGCCGACAAAAGCCCAAAATTCGTCCTGGTCTTTGATCCGCGCCGCGATTAATCCAATGCACGGATAATAACTTAACTCCGGACACGCCATTAGTGCGTTCGGGACGGCTACCGCCATCTGGCGCACAATGCCCCGGAGCGGCGTCTCGGCGACATCTTCGAACGTTATAATGAAATAATTACTCCACCTATTCCTTGTCCGCGCCCAACTCTAATTATCCGAGCGCGCTAGCGACCAGCTCGAAGCGATAAAGTGAAAACTCTCAAGATCTAAAATTAAAATCTCGCCAAAAAGCAAACGCCCTCGTTTATTTTTATTGAATTTATTTATACGACAAGTGCGCGCGCCGCGCAGATACGTTTCCAAGTTATGAGGCGAAAGAGTATTTCCGATATGGATATGAGGTAGTCGCGGCGGTGGCGGCGGCGCGGCGTGATGTTGGCGGAGAGGGAGGTTATCTCGAGCGTCGCATTTGCATCTTCCTTTCGGTGGCCGATGCGCCATGTAATAAAACCTTGAGGGCATATAATAGACGGCGCTCGTCGGCGCACATATAAATCGGGGCATAATCTGGATGGCCTTTGATGCGACATCCTTCGGCATTAACACGCTCGATGTGGCCCCTCACTTAATGCCCCGAAAAGCGTGCTCGCGCTTCGAGCCTTCAGCCGGGGATCTCTGCCCGCCGTCCGATAGGTAAACACGCTCTAGCTATACGCGTACGTCGGTATCGCCAAGAAGCTGTCTCGCCTCCCACGAGCTTCGCGCGCAGGCCACTTAACCCAAGCCAATCACGCCGGTAATGCAACAATGATGGAGTGCAAGTCCGACGTCCATCTCTGCTTTCGATTAACATTTACTGACGCAATGTCACCATTCTGCTCGATAATGTTAAGCTGTAAAACTGCGCAAGGCTGCCGAGAACATTTTTCTATTGGATTTTCGTATAATCAGCCTTCTATTGAGCGCGGCGCGGAAAAAATAAATAACGCCGTTACAGATAGAAAGTGGCAGAGTGGCAGTCACGACAGGTTGAGGCATCGACCCTCGTAGCTTTAAAACGGCTGTAAATTAAGTCATCTGTTTCGACGGGCGCAAAACTGCGCGTTAGACGAGTCATCGAAAGAGAAAGGGAGGCGGCGCGACAGTTTACGAGACAGGACGAAACGCCGATTCGGGCGCAATTAATCGTCGCCCCAACTGACAATTATATATTGTAAAAGTTCGACTAGACAATGTTTACTGCAAGCCGTCGTTGTTAATTCCAGCTGCCGGGAACAGCAAAAACCCATGCGTGCACGAGGTGTTTTTTTGTGTGTATGTTTGGTTGCCTAGCATGCGAGCAATTCGTGCATTCGAGCCGTAATAAATAAGTTCAGTTTTGGCGATTCGGATGCTCGCGCGAGATTAGAAGCGAGATCCTGCTGGCGCAACGAATTTCGCGGCGTTCGCGAAACTAATCCCGATCGGGATTGCGCTTCCGGTAGCGGAAAACTCAGCCGCCGCCGCTTGCTTGCACAACGACGCCGCATTCCGGCGCAAACGCCGATGCGCAATACGTAAATATTCCGACAACGGCGCGCTGTTGACGCATCGACGAGGCGCCGGTGTTTTTCGCGGCGGAAATTGTTATTTATTCGCGTATAATTGATCGTGTTATTACAATGCCCGAAAGCCAGCAGTTTCCGGCCGTGATAATTGAAAATTTAAACTTTCATGCGCGCTGGGTTCGGCGTGATTTTATTTATCAAACTTTTCGAACTCTCCGACGCCGGAGCGCGTACGTTACGCAACTCTGGGCTTGAATTTTTGCCAACGCCAGCGGCGCGTTTAATTTATCCTCCGTTGTTGTCCGACGGGGCCGCCAGGTGGGCGAAACAACAAAGTTTTATCGATTTAATAGTTCGAATTGGGGAAGTCGCGAACGCGTCGAGTTTTATTGTTCTCCGTTGCACTGCGATGCGTTTAATTTGCGCGAACGTCGAAGATGCAACGTCCGAACCGAATGCAGCAGGAATGAAATTCGTGTCGGGCGAGAGTTGGCGCGAGATAAATTCAATATTCAAAACGTTTCAATTTTCGGCGCCAAACTACTTTCGACAAATCAATTCGCCGAGACGTTTGTAATATCTTCGTCGGCGCGTGGGCGGGGCACATGTGAAAAACAACACCCCCGGCACGCCGACGAAGAAAATGGGAGAAGGAAACCGACAATAAACGGCCGTAAATCAACGGAAAATAAACATACGCCGGCCCCGTCGGGGCGTCGGTGTATAAAATAAAAATGCGACGGCGGCGTCGAGCGGGAAAATGTACACGATCCGGGGAGCGACGCCCGCGCCGCCGTCGCTTGTCCAAACTAATGCGCGCAGCATTGCGCGCAGATGAAAAAGCAAGATGCGAAAGCGACAAAACGAACGCCCCGACGCAGCCGACCAAAAATGTCGGCCGGGCGGCGGCGGGGGCGGCGGCGCTACGCGCGACTCGAGCGCGAAATTATTTACGACGATTTTCCATTGTAAATTGCATTTATACACACTCGCAAGCGCGAACAATACGAAGAAAATTGTTGCAGGTCATAAAGTACGCGCCGAACGAGTGTTCCGGGCACGCTGGCGTCGGCGGCGGCGGAGGCGGCGGCCCGCACATATTCGTCCGCTTCGGCACGTCACGAGGACGCGAGGAATGAAAACAATGTCGCCGCCGAGCGCCGCCAGACTTTCACGCCGACGCGCAAAACATAACGCGCGGCGGCAGGCGCTCAAGTATTTGTTTAAATAATGCGCGGGCGAAATTTAGTAGTAAATTAAAAATTCGCCGGAAGCGAGCGTGGACTGGCGGTGG
The DNA here is from genome assembly GCA_027574965.2 of Ecitophya simulans. Classification (NCBI taxonomy): domain Eukaryota; kingdom Metazoa; phylum Arthropoda; class Insecta; order Coleoptera; family Staphylinidae; genus Ecitophya; species Ecitophya simulans. The sequence continues at coordinate 18,818 of JAODGE020002738.1, forward strand.
GCGGCGAAATAAACAACGTACGTCCGACATGTTTAGATGCTCCGGCTTGCTTTTCGAAAACGCTTCGAACTCTGCTGACTTAAAAAATCAATTGTTTAATAAATTCCACTGCGCGCTCGCCCGCATGGCATCAATCCAAGGATTTTCGATAATTCCGCTCGCGGTCGGCAATAAAACGCATAAATACGCCGAAGCGCCGAAAAGTTTCACTAATTTTTCCAAACTGCATCCCGCGTCGCTGCCAGCATTCGGTCGTAACGTCCGATCGCTTGATGCAGTCGCGTTCGATTTCGAAACAATTTTTTGCCGGCGTCGTTTCGAATCGGATGAAAAACCGCTTTTTTCGGTAACGACGCGGCGCGAGAAACAATGAACGTCTTCTCAGGAATATAATTTCGAACGGAATGCGTGAATGCGTCGCGACGCCGGGCGTGTATGCGGGCGCGAGTGGAAAATTGCGTCGTCATTGCATAACGCGAGCGCGCCGAGCGCGAACTTTTTCGAACGCGCCCGAGTTTCCTCGGCGGCGGCGGCGAGCGTAATGGCGGCAGTCGTCCGGGGGGAGGGTTAGCTTTTATTACGACCAACTGCTGCAGCTGCAACTGACACAATTTAATATTTTCAACTTCCACCCGAGGAATTCCGCATCTAATAAACACCGTTTTAGTGTTTTAATGTGCGCACGGTTAATTATATTACTTTTCGACCGCGCTCGTTTTTCTTCAAACAAGATTTTCACGAATTTCACACGCTTATTTGCTGCGCACGACTGCAACATGTTTTCTGATCCTGACCGTCGCCCGATGAAAAAGCGCTTTCAACCGTAAAACAAAATCAACTTCGCTTGTTTCTTATTGTCCGGCGTTGTTGCTGTTACGATAAGGTAGATATATTTTTATGATAGCCGGTAATGACTCCGAATGCCATTATCAAGTGATAGCCGCGCTGCCAACCTACGCCAAAAGAATAAAAATAAAGTCTCGTCAGGCGAAGGCTGGGAGCGGAAAGGAACGGCGGCAAGTTATTCCATAAAATTTGGAATGGATCATTAAAGCCACGAATCGGCAGTCATGCGAAGCGCCCACGAATCTGTCATTGGAATAAACAATCCGCCCTTCCCGTCGACTCCGTCAATACATCCTAATTCTCCGCGTCTGCTCGAGTCTCGACATAAATAAAAATGAGTCGGTAAAGCTCCTAACGAAAAATTGCATGAAATGTATTCAATAAGAAAATATTAACAACGTTTCGTTTTATTTGTGCGTAATCAACGTAGAGAATTTTATATCCAATTCCAACTGAACTTTATTGACCCGATTGTTAGCTTCGGGCAGTTGAATCCTGTCCTTGACTGTTATTCTGGACGGGCTGAAATTTCATTTCGAATCATTGCACATTTATTTACTTAATCCCGAAAGTCGTTAAGGCAAACTCTATCAAGCGAAGTTTTTGTTTCTCTCTATTTCCATTTCCAGCGATGCTTCTACGTGAAAATATAAACGCCACGAACATACTTTACTTCCGCGTCTTACCTCTGGTACTCCTTGCACACAAAGTACAACGCAAACCGATCAAACTACTCTTCAAAAGATATCGAAGCGAAGCCGAAGCTCCTCTTCAACTCTACGCTTTCGACTTTCTACAAGCTCGCGTCCATCCAGCATCCAGCACGTTCATAATAACCGGCAGCAAAATAAGAACGTGAAGCAAACATGAAATTCCATTTGTGCGAGGCAGGGAAACTCTTTAAGTTTTCGCTTTTATTTCCTTTGAAACATTAACGTGTAGTGTCGAAGCGATCTCGTCGAGGGCGGCGGCGTTCGATCTTCGGTCTAAGTATCAATATAAAAATGATTCATGGCGGTGGCGGCGTTGCATATGTTGATAGAGAGGGAGCGAAAACGTATCCGAATATATATTGGATCGCATTCGCCGGCATAATGGCGTCGAAAGTGGAAACAAGGATCGCCGGGACCGTCGAGAGCGCCAAAGCGCACGCAGATATATCGAGCACATCTCCCACGGGGGGTTCGTCGCGCTCGAGCGCCTGCGGAACCTTGCGCCGCGTCCCCTTTGGCCCCAAAAGGGATTGCACACAAAGTACTGATTATACGTCATTGTTTCGCTAAAAGAAAGGTTTTTGTTTATCGCTCGGCCGTCGATTATTCATAGATCACCGATGTGCGCGTACAATCACACGAGGGAGTTGAGGTTATGTCGTCAGCCTCCGCCATTAACATAAAAACGAAGTTCCCTTTCTGGAATTTTGCAAATTTCCAGTAACTTACGGCGCGTACTAATTTATTCTGCCAGAATCTTCCCGGCTCGCTCCCCAGAGACGAGTGGGCGTGGTGTTTTTTCGTTCGAGGACTAACCAGTTCAACCCTTCGTTGTACGCTTGACGTTCAACGTAGGTTGGTTAGAGAAGTTGGCGTGGAAGAAGAAAATCCAAGCAATTAACGCCTGATGAATTTATTATATTCCTTTTTTAATTAAACGCCCCTCGCTTGATAAATAGTACCAAAAATTAAATTCTGTACAAACTCACCCCTCGTCCGCTTCGAGGTGAACGGCATGTGGTAAAGCATGGCTTTCGAATGTAAATGAGCGTGACGGCTTATAATGTAAATATATTTTAATGGTGGGCGCGACATTGAAAACATTTGACGCCAGTTTTTCCACCCCCCGAAACTTCGCACCTCATAACAATCTTCACTCGCTATAAATTTCGAATCAGAGTCGCGCCGTGCAAAGCTACTTAGAGCTAGAGCTTCTCGTAAAGTTTTGATAAGTGCATCGCTTTAGTCGAGCGTTGTGCAAAAGGGGACAGATCTCTAGATTGATTCGGTCTCCCCGACTTCTTATCTGCGTGGAAATGCGGAGATCGCAAGCGGTTAAGACACAGCCGGTCGTAGCAAAGTCAAGTGTAGTGCAAAGGGGACGTACAGGCGAACAGGGGAATGCCAAATCGTGCACTCTGGGACGCCGGAGTGCAATACATCGGAAGCGGGGAAAGATTACCGCGTCAGCAAGCTTAAATAATTTAACATTTGACGTTTCGGGTGGAAATGATTCACGACGGCGACCGTATAGTTTGTTGGATATTTATTGCGTCGAGGGGATGCGTGCGCCCGAAGGGCCGGCTTTGCTCGGCCTTGCGCAAACATCATCGCCGAGACAATAACCCGAAGAGAACGCGAGAAGCAAATCGCGTGTGGTGCGCCTACATGCGTTTCCTCGTATATTGCAATACTGCGGAATGGCACAGTCGAGCCCACCCCGGCGGAAGAAACGACATTACTTCTGCGCGC
>JAODGE020002764.1:0-15082 GCA_027574965.2 Ecitophya simulans
CGCTGCTCGTCGACCGGTTTCCTTGCGATTCTCGCGCGGTGCGCGGCCATCGCCGCTCGGCTTGGCTCGGCTCGGCAAAGGACGCCCGGTTCGCCTTATTCGCATTTCAATAATTTCTGCGTACGTGACGTATTTCTTTGGCTTGCGATCTTCATGTAATTTGTAAAAATTGCATATACAATAATGTTGCCGTAGTTAACCTGTTATATTAATGTTTATTAAACTATTAAATATTAGATTCTGTCTGTTTTATATTGTGCCCTAAATGTTGGTTTTCAGGTTGGTTAAAAATTCGCATTTGGAATTAGTTAAATTATAACGCCAATAAAGCGTGTTGTAATTTAATTAATTCTAAATATATTTTTTAAAAGCTGGTAATGATGCAAACATAAATAAAAGTTCTAACTAAATCAAGCAAGAACGCCTACTTGGCGTAGTGCGCACAGGCGGACGGTTGGCGTTCAAGGTGGCCCGGGTTCGAATCCCACATCTGGCGCATCATTTTTCTGATAATCTCGCTAACATATATTCGGCCAACAATTTTAAGACCGAATATATGAATGAATATTCGCATTATAACAAAAGGGGATATATAAATATAAGTTCCAAATTGGCCAAGCAAGGACGCCTCAATGGCGTAATGCGCGTAGGCGCATGGTTGCGGTGCGAGCCGGCCCGGGTTCGAATCCCACATCTCGGGGGCATTTTTCTGATAAATCCGCCGAAATCCACCGAGCGTCACACGAAATTCAAGATTCCTTAGAGTGTGATCGAAAATACCAAATAATTCGGAAATTCGGAAAATAATTCTAAGTTCGAATATATGGAAACCGTCCGTAAGAAATACATGAACAATATGAAATGCCCAAGAAACAGGAGAATGGGAAAAGTAAGGCGAACGAGAAAAAGACGAAGTAGTAGTAAAATTCCCTTTTCGTTATCGTAAGGTCGTTGAAGTCTTGCTCTGTGTTGGGCGACGCCCGAGGCGTCGCAAGGCGACGCCTCCGGCGTCGCCTTAAGAGCGCGATGATGGACGCGTCCAATCGCTTCCGGCCCAACCTATCGACTGTCGTCTCCTCCAGCTTTTTCGGCCATTACGACCCAAATTCTGGTGGGGATTATTATTTTTGAGGAGGGAAAGTTCCGAACCATTCCGAGTTAATACGAATAATTGAAATATTAATCTTTTTTGAATTTCCGATTTATTAGGTGTTTTCGAACACACCCTAATGAATGTGTATTTTCGTGCTACGCTCGGTGGATTTTGGCGGATTTATCAGAAAAATGCCCACCGGATGTGGGTTTCGAACCTGGACCGGCTCGTGCCGCACCCGCGCGCAATGCGCACTGCGCCATGTAGGCGTCCTTGGTTGATGCATTTGGAACTTATATTTATAGATCAACTTTTGCTATATGTGAAAATCAATTCATATATTCGGCCTTAGAATTATTGGCTGAATATATGTCGGCGAGATTATCAGAAAAACGGAGCGCCGGATGTGGGATCCGAAACCGGGTCTCCTCGCACCGCAACCGTTTGCAGGTGCGCACTACGCCACGTAGACGTTCTTGTTAGGCCTTGTTAGAACTTATATTTAAATTTGATATTAAACCAGGTTTTAAAAAAAAAGTTTTTGAATTATTCAAATTACAACACACATTATTTGTGTTATAATTTAAATAATTCCAAATGTAAATTTAAAAGAAAAAACAGATTTAATCTAATATTTAATAATTTATGCAACAAAAAATGCGCAACGTAGGCGGCAATTAATGAAATGCGAATAAGCAATAAGAACGTTTGTACTATCCCTAACTATTCCCGACGAGAACTCACGAATTACTAGACGCGAAATGCGCAATTGTGATTGTGACGAAAACAACACGAATTGTATGCTTGCAGTACAAAATTTGCACCGCTCGATGCGTCATTTGCAATTACGGCACTGACGAACATGTCGCGTGCGTCGTGCCGACCCGTACCGAGCCGAGCCAAGCCGAGCGGTGGGGGCCACGCGCCACGCACCGCGCCAGAATCGCAAGGCAATCGGTCGACAACCAGCGCGCACATTGGTGCAAGAGAGTGCACGCTATGCCGACACACGCGTACGGGCAAGAGTCGAGATAAGACGTGAGTATGAACTGCTGCCGCGCGCATTTCGGCCGGTCCCGTTACGCACTCATGTTACAAAATTGACGAACTTTGGGGGCCGTTTTGACCCACTTCCGGTAGAAATTCGCGGATAAAACATGCTAAAATTGAAAGACGAACTCTTCATCTACGAGATGAAATAAAAACTCCGAAACTATCTGCTCTAGATCGCGTGTTAGTTGATTTGGCAAAGCATATTTTGAAAAAATTGGCAAACATGGAAGCTGTTTTGAGGTCAAAATTTAGGTACATGATACACTAAAATTGGATGACCATCTCTTCTGCTACGAAGTGAAACAAAAATCACACAATTATTTGTTCTATATTTAAATTCTACTCACGGTCCACAAATACCACATGACTTTATTGTTTTAAGTAAAATATGCCGCGTTATGTATCAAATTAAAATAAAACACTAAAAATTGTTTTCGTTTTCATAAAGCTTTGAGCATTTCAACTAAAAAAAAAACTATCACAACCATCCATCACCGTTAAAGTAATACTCATCTACGTAATTCTACATTACGTAGCACTGGAATAATAATTTTAAAAAAACAATAAAAAATGGAAGTACTCAACAAAACAATCAACAATAATTTGAACAACCATATGCTAAGCATACAGTTGTAATTTCAAGCTGGACATTTCCCTCCTAAGACTTTGCAAATTCCCCCTCAGATTCAAAGGTTTCTTCTCTTTCCTTGCACATAAATTCACAATTTCAGCTTCATTCGGCATAAGCTCACATGAGAATTTCGTCAGGTCCATTGGTGCAACTATCGACTTGCCCACATTGAACTAACATAACAAAAACACAGAAACTGTTAATAAATTTCAAACTTAAAAACAAATTGTTCACTTATGTACCTTTTGTTTGGCAGCAGATGCATTCAAAGTGGCCTTCATATCAATAATCAACCGTTGCAGAAAAGCTTTCTCCTGCATCAGTCCTGCTATCTTCACTTTATCATCGGAATTCACAGCTTCAAGAGTTTTAATTAATTTGAGCGCGTTCAACTTCTCTTTTTCAAGCTGTCCGATCAATGCATGTTGGGTAGTAACTACAGTGCAATCAAAAATCTACAAAAGAAATGCACCAATAACATAAACTAAAACATACCGAATGTGTAAAAAACAAACCTTGTCATTATCAAGCTTTTGCTGCTCGCATTCCTCACAGGTTTCAATAGCACTCAAACAATTCGAGTGCGTAGAAACTAATTCCTCATAACTCCTACGTAAATGATCATAATTCCTGTGCAAATCATCAACATTCCCACATTCGCACTTGGCGTCCATTTCGCGTTGAAACAATCGAACTCTCATGCTGTTAAACTCCTCCATCATCCTAAGTTGCTGACGCTTGTATTCTGTAATTTCTTGTTGGGATACTTTTGTTTCATTCTTATATTCTTTCATGTTGTTCAACAAAGTGCGATAATGTCCTTCGCATCTAAAATGGAAAATAAATCAACAGATTATAATAAAAGTATATGCGACTGTGAGGCTGAAACTAACTTCCTTTCTTTATCACGCATTTGAACATTTTTCAGGTGAATCACATCTTGGAGTTGTTTTATTTCTCCTTGGAGCAATACAATCTTCTCTTCAAGCCTTGCTGTGTTCTTGGCCATATTCACACACCTCAACTCAAGTTCTTCAGATAAATTAGGTGTGATTACTTGAGTGAAATGTGATTGTTGTACTTGATGTACAATTTCCTCTATGTTTAGACTAACCTGCAATCCTAATTTACCACACAACTCTCTCAATTTCTCACTGCATAATGTTTCCTCATTTTTCAACTGCACACTATCTGCAATCATGCTCTTACAATATTTCTTGACCTCGTCAAGTTCCAATTTTAATTTAACTTCGTCCTCGCGTTTATTCTCGAGCTCCTGTCGTAATTCTTTAATCTCCACGGCATAATTACCCTCCTTAATGGCACACTTGTTCCAATTGTCAAACATGAAACTGTCCTGAATCTTCTGCTCGAGAGCAAGGATCATCTTGTCTTTTGCCTTTAACTCCTCTTTCAGTTCATCCTGAAACACAGCCAACTTCTGGAACTTGCTCCTGGTTGCATTTATCGACTCCTGAACCAACAATTTCTCTTTGGATGAAGACTCTAATTCGATTTTAAGAGATTTTATTTGCGTTTTAAGTTCCAGGACGTGTCGATCCTTTCGTTTGATTGTTTCATGATGATAGCTGTTTGTACCTTGCAATTTTTTGTACTTTTCTTCACACAATGACCTAAAAGCTTTTTCATCTTCAACTTTCACTTGTAAAACCGCATTATTTGCAACTAATTCTCGCTTTTCCTTTACCAGTCCTTCCAATGTTTGTGTTTCTTGCAAAAGTGCGCGTTTGACATTTTCTATTTCAGTTTTCAAGTCATCAATTACAGTTAGATACAAATTTGTTGTTTCCTCAGGTGTTTTATTCTCCCCAATATTTTCTGCTAGTTTATTTTGACTTTCATGTTTTTTGTTATCACTTAATGCTATAAATTTTGCTAAGTTTTTGGCATCTTGTACAGCTTTGAGCTTTAAATCACCTACCAGAGCTTCTAATCTTGTTTTTTCTAACTTCTTATTTCGTAAACAATTTTTTGTCAGAAAAAACTCCTTCTGTAAACTATTTCTTTCATTAATTGCATTCGTCCATTCGTTCTTGTACCAATCAACAGTGCTTTTAGTTGCTGTGAGTTCGTTATTTACAGTCGACAAATTCAGTGCAAACTTGAAGTTTTGCTGTGTTAGATTGTGAATATTCTCCTGCTGTTCAGTGATTTTATTCTTTAACTGTATAATGCAACTTTCCCTGCACTCCTTGTCAGCGTTTAGCCTTACTAATTCTTTTTGCAATGCCTCGAGCTTTAATTGCCACTCCTTATTCTCTCTCGCCAGGATTACATTCTGTTCATCTAGTTCCTGATTAATTTTCTCTAGCAAAATCTCCTCATATTTTCCCTCATGTGTTTGCTTTGTGTTTCCCCAAACATTGAATTTGTGTTTATCAATTTGTACTTGATGATTCTCGTAATCAGTTGAAGGTGGATGAATATGAGTGGGCCTAAAGTCTGGTTCATCTTCGAAGTTGGAAAATCCAGAAGCACTTGATATACTGGAGTAGTTGCCCTCATCTGAAGTGTATTCTTCTCTATCCATGCTGAAATGGATGGACACTTGAGAAAAGATTTTTGTGAAGTTTTATTATCTTGTTACGCCATGAATCTCAACCCATATTGTTTAACGCCGTTTACCATTACGCGAATCGGTTTATGTAGTAATGGGTGATATCATTTACGCGTTTATTTTGACGCTTCCCGATGTTAATATCGTTGATATTTGAGTTTTGATGTGTCTTCGCGTGCTTTGGGTGGACGAAGGATTTTTACAGACTTTTGCCACTGCAAATGTCAAGTGAAAGTTAATAGGCAGAGTGTTAGAAACGTGCGATGTAAACACCCGTCCAGATAGGCAACTTAAAATACTGTTATAAATGATTATTTTTAGAATCTAGTTATCGCAAACTCGGCGGTTGAGTTTACGCACGCGAAAGATGATGTAGCACGGGTAATAGTTCTTCTTTGCACTTTTTATTTAAATCCAACGCAATGTTCAGGTTTTTAGGCGATGTCTAAAAAAATATTAACACTAGACAAAATTGGTTACTGCTATTCGAATTTACGTTCAATTCTGCGTCGATTAAGCTAGTTTAATTGGATTTTTAATTTTTGCAATTTTTTTGAAAAAGAGAGAAGAGGTACCTCTTCTCTCATTTGCCAAAAATCGAATGCAATGTTAAATCAGTCAAATATTATCTCAACTAATATTAACTCTAGACAAAATTGCTTAGTACCATTCGAATCTACGTTCAATTCTGCGTCGATTAAGCTAGTTTAATTGGATTTTTATTTTTTGCCATTTTTTGAAAAAGAGAGAAGAGGTACCTCTTCTCACATTTGCCAAAAATCGAATGCAATGTTAAATCAGTCAAACATTATCTCAACTAATATTAACTCTAGACAAAATTGCGCTGTGGTACAAGGCCCCTCACCCACCAGAAGCAAACATTATTTGCAACACGTGCGTGAAGGCTACTGGTTAGCGTTGCTAACTTTGGACCGGTGAAAAAATCAAAACTTCTGATTGGGTAACGAGGAAAGTCGGACAGGTTTGACGGTGGCACTCAATGACCACTTTTAGTTTTGTTATAATGTTGTGGTATATTGCTGGTGTTTAAGCACAATTTTTACTGAAATTTAAATTTTAAGAAAGGCATAATAAAGCACACAATTTATTATTTATTGCAGCAAGTGAAAGATATATTGCCTACTTTAATTTTTTTTTTCATTTTGCCCCATCATACTGAACATCCAAGTGAAAATTTTAAACAGGGATCCGCCTTTCTTTGTGTAGAAGTCTAACATTTCATAAATAAACTTCACAACTTCTAACCAAAAGAGCGTAACACGCGAAACCGACTTGTTGGCGTTCATCTGCTTTGCAGCATCCTGGCCCACAGTATCCGCAATGATCTTGATAATGATCAATCCGTATTTGCCAAAGTTTTGAATAAGTCCGCCACTGGTGAGAAGTTTGCCAAGATTCGACGCGATTGGCATAAGGAACTTGCGTTCAGTGAGGGCATTATCAAATTCGTCATTGTCGGGAACTTGTGCATCGTCGGCAACAACTCGGGACGATGTGGGGAGTAGCCGAGGTGCATAATTTGGACGGACGGTCCCCATTTCCTTTGCTGAATGAATTGACAATAGTTTCGGCGTAGGTCGTGGTACATAAGTTCTTCGAACGACGGGCATCGCGTGCATCGGTGACTCATCCAGGTTGTATTTGTACAGTGGATCCATGGATTGGGCATTAGCTAGAATAAGTAATGATTCTAATATTAAATTAATAGTGATCTTTAACTGATTGTTATACATCCAACGAAAATGGCAGCTAATCCTATCCACACCAACATGTTAACAACGTATTTCTCAATTGTTACAAGCAGAAACTGGAAACCTCGCGATGTGTGTTTCAACAAACCTAGAATATGACTGCGCTTTTTCAACCGTCTTTAATTATCATATGTGCAATTAGTTTCGCTAACTACTTATAAATATTGGTACTAATTATTTTAAATTTTAATTAAATTTTTTATTGTTAACGTTGGCCTTTTCATGCCGTTAAATTTAATCAATTTAATTCCCGCCTTCGGAGACATTATGACGACGAGGTGACTCGACAGGATTGGGAGGATTGTAGGATTCGGCTTGACAAACTTGGCTTTGAAGGGTGGGCGGCAAGATGAGGCTTACAATTAGTCGTTGTTAGAAGACAAAGTTTGTAAGTCGTATTAGAATTAAAATGTAAATTAGAATATTGGCGTAGGGTTTTTATCAATTTGACAAAGTTTTAAGAAAAAAGAAAGAAAAAAAACTAAGAAAAATTTAATTTACGTAAAATGTGAAAATGGAAATAAAAAATATAATTATATATAGAGTACAAAATAAGATAAGTATGTTAATAGAGTATATGTGTGTAGTGATTTGATAAGTGTTATTCTTTTTCTTGTTAAGTGCTGTATGATATCTAGTCACGTTATTTATTATAGAGCATGTGTTATGTTTTTTTTTGTACTGAATAAAGCTTTATAATATCTAGTCAAAGTATTTATTACATAATATTAATTTGTTGTACTGTTTATATATGTAGAGTATTTATTTATATATTTTTATATTAGAGTATTTATAGGTCGATTATTATTGTCTTGTTCTCCACGCTTTCATGTCGGATATCGCAAATGCCGTAAGTTGGCGATGCGAATAGGGCGGTTCCTTTAAGACCTGTTGGAGGGCTTCCTGATTCTGTATGCGGCTGGATCTTTATCAAAGAGAATATTTTTAGTGGGTGAGGAACCTTGCACAAAGAACTGGCAATGAGATCCTAACAACGACAATGTAATACAGAAGATCGTGGATTTTTGAATGATACAACAGACCTATTCAAATTATAGGCAAATTGTAGCAAAACATATGTTTAGTACATAAGAGAATGAAAAGCCGCCCTTATGATTGAAGTGTCAAGTTAAATAGAACGGAATAATAATTTGTGCCATTTTGAATTATTTGATATTTATTCTTAATAAATGCTTCAACAATACTTATTGTTTGTAAGAAACAGATCTTATGTCTGAACCTGGTCTAGATGCAGCAATATTCGGCAAATTAAAGTACGAATAGCCCAACAGAACATTCAGCACTGCATGGGCAAGCATGACAATCATCTTCGAGATGGCTAAAATTACACTGATGAGTCTGACGAAGTAGCCCTCTGAAACACACAAATTCAAAATATTGCTAATTTACACATTATGCTTTCAACCAACCAGATGGGTTTGCAATCACCAATACTATAAACAATGCAAGCAGGAAGACGACTTTGTTCATTTTGCAATATTATTAAAAATGAAGAGCTTGGTATGTGATGTGCGTTTTTCACGACTTGGCAAGTAACACTGACTGTAACTGGCAAAAAAATCCCAGCAGGGCAGTCATTCTCATTATTTATTAATTATTTACAGTGGATTAAAGTTTTGTTAATTATTCACTTGTATTAATTTATTACTCCCGGGGGCGGTAGTTATTGCCACTGAACGATAATCATATTGCAACGATTATTAAATTTTGCATGTCATTCTTAAAAGTGCTGTGTTATAATTAATAATATAACAATTGATGATATTGTATGTATAATATTAACAACGAATTTAATTTAGCATTTTAGGGGGCGGACTAACAGTATTTACAATACTATACCTTTTCAAGTTCAAATTGAGACGAATCAATTTCAAGTTGAGATTAAACAATTCAAATTGAGACAAGGCACACGAAAATAAGAATAATCAATTTTAATTTGGAATTAAACAACTTCAAAATGAGATTTACAATATCAAGTTAAGACTAAACAATATCAAGTTCGGCAGTGATCGGCACGCTGCTAAGGATAAGTGACTTAATACCGTTTTCGGAAACTCCATGATAAGAAAAACCAACCAATACAACACCTCTCTGATTCCCAATTAATCCGTTTGCTGAATTAACAGTTTCGCCAATAAATTTCAGTGTGCGTTGTCTCAATATGAATTTGTTTAATCCCAACTTGAAATTGATTATTCTTATTTTAGGGTGCTTTGTCTTAATTTGAATTTGTTTAATCTCAACTTGAAATTGATTCGTCTCAATTTGAACTTGAAAAGGTATAGACTTGATATGACCGCGAATAATTAATATGAAAATGTCTTGGTGAAAATTGGGCGTAGTGTCATAGTTTTGTCGTTTCAGGTGCCTTGGAGTGCGACGTTTGTGGACGCGCACCCTGTTGCCACTTTGTCGTGGCGAATGCCTTTTGTTTTTTAGATAACTTAATTGGCCCAAAGCATTAATAGATAGTTGTCTCACATGAAAAACACCAGGCGTGGGCAAATAAAATTCGAATTAATTTTTTTTCTGTTGATACTAGAGACTAAAAGAATTAGGTTGTGTTCTTCTTTGGATCAAATTGAATGAAACTATAGTTTTCCCGAAAAAACGGTTGGAAATTCAAATTTGCAGTTATCTGTTCTGCCGACTCAATACGAGCCAACAGCTTCACAGCTTTGTGGTTTAATAGGCCAGCTCGTAAGTGTGCAGGCCGATTTTAATCCTCGCTCTATTTTTTTGTAAAATAAAAAATATATAGATGAAAATAAAATAAAAAAGTAAATTATTTAAAATTATTATTGGTTTATTTATTTATTTATTTATTGTACATACAGTCGGGTGATAATCGTCATAAAAGCATAAACGCTTACCGCACCGAGAACACTTTTAAATGTAACTTTTTCGCAATTTAATTTTTCGCAATTCTGTATGTACAGTAAATAAATAAATAAATAAACCAATAATAATTTTGTCAGATAAATCGAAATACTCAAACAGAAAGGACATTATTATAGTAAAAACTCCAACTCATTAACGTTACGCAGATACATAAAAATAGAAAGTGATAATATACTAAAAATGCATTTGAAAACGTTATAAATAGTTTTGAGTTTTGTAGGACAGCTATATACGTAATCAATATATATCAATACTGTCAGGTCAAAATTAAATACTAGCGAAGAGAGAATAATACGTTATTAACTGTGTAATTAATCACATAGAAATATTGATTTTCAATATATTGAAATATTATAATTACTAACTAATAATTGGACAATTTTGAAAGGCAACGGATTTTTTCCGTTTTTTTTTTCTTACATTCATTCCTTTATTTCATTCTTTCTTATTTCTGCGTATCCGACTGAAAAGTGGCTACGCAAGTGCCACGCATGCCAGCAGTAGACAGAATATGAAATGCAATTATTTTATTGAATATCCTCAAAGGATAGAAAAAAACATTAATAACAACAACAGAATAACAGTTGGTATAGAAACTGAAGAAAAGGAGGAAGCAGCAGGGGTGGTCGTCAAGTGGCACCGCACGAAAACACGCTCAGACGGCGTAGTTGGCTGCATTGGTGAGCAAACCTCTAGGTCCGAACAGGCCCAATTTGCTTTCGGCTGCTGCGGGCTCGATTTCGGCGAGCTCGGGCAAGGAACGCGGGGCACGATGAGAGTCGACAAGCATAACTTGCAGCAGATGTCCCAAGCAGTGGAGGGCGGTGCGCACGACGTTGTATAAAACCTTCGCGAAGAAATTTGCAATCCTGAACGGCAATTCAAGGGGCCACGTGAGGGCACGAATGCCCGATCTGATCAACACTAAACATTTTGAACACAATTAGAAAGAAGCTATGAAGCTTGATGTTAATGGCCCCGCATTGGGGTTGATTGGATGAAGAGATTTCTTACAGGCATCTGAGCCGGCGGCCATTCCAAGCACTAACACGACTTGTGCAATGAAGACTGCTTTGAGGAAACTCATGTTCGCTGCTTTTCTCGGCTACGGCTGGAGCTGTTTTCGTCCTTGGCGTGGGTCTCACTGAACTCACTGGTCGCACCGTGATTGGCAGCCATTTATAGGTCCGAAAATGGTTTTGTCATGCAGTGGTGCTTTCGTCCTGAATAATTAATTATGTAAATGATGCATAGGCATAAACTCAATTGTATTTGTTTAATTTTAATTACTTTATTACGCTAGTAGGTGTAGAAGTAATTAATAATAAATTGAAGTTCGTGTCGCAAATTACCAGAATTACTCGTATTGAACTTGATGAAACTAAATAAATAATTTATATTATCAATGCTCGAGATTCTATCTAACGACGGTTATGTTGGGGGGTGGAGGAACTGGTTATAGATAAAGCTGTAAGACATGCGAAACTTGGCACATTTACTACTAACATTTATTTGGACTGACAAAGCTGCGATGGACATTTTGATGTACAACGATACCTTTTTCATTGCATATCAAAACGAATTAATTTTAAATTGAGATTTATCAAAGTCAAATTTAAATAAGAAACATTAAAATGAGAATAATCAATTTTAAGTTGGGCTTAAACAAATTCAAAAGGAGATTTACAATATCAAGTTAAGACCAAACAAAATCAAATTGAAAACATGAAATTTTTATTAATAACATATTTAAAATCTATATATTAACAAAGAAAAAAGATTGACAAAGTGTCTTAAAACTGATTGGAATTGAATATTGCAGGAAACTGCAGGAATAAATTTAGCTGCAAAAGTCACAAATTCTGTACAATTTTCCACATTAATTTTTCCCATTTTATGTCGTATTACATTTTCTAATATTTTAAGCCAAAATACACTATAAGTTAAATGATTATTTTCCTTTCCAGCTATAATCTGGTGCATCTGAGTGGCCAAGTAATTTTTTTTTTTCGTTCAAAGAAAAAACACTCTACCAACTGATTGGCACATTGCTAAGTGACTAAAAACGATTTCGGTTACTTCGCGTTGGCGTCTCCAATTTACAATCAGCCGATTTATAGCTCATTCGGCAAGATTTCACTTTGCTGAATTAAATGTTTCGCAAGTCAATTTCTCAGAATGAATGTTTGTTCTGAAGTTTTTTAGTTACTAATTTATTTAATTCTTTATGACCTCAACTGGATATTGTAAATTTCATTTCAAAGTTGTTTAATTGCAACTTGAAATTGATTATTCTCATTTTAATGTTTCTTGCTTTAATTTGAATACAATAAATCTCAATTTGTAATTGATATGTCTCAATTTGAAGATAGAGAAGGTGGCGTAGGGCGCACAACTGTAAGATCTGATTTTACACAATTAAAAATATGTGGGATCGGACAAAAGTGACCCGTCATTTTTTATTTGTTTTAATCCGCGAGTATCGGTCATCTATCTACGCGCGGGTTTCTACAAATATTAATGGTTTAAATATATGGCTAGGCATTTATAATTCCGTATTTGCAGATTGTAACAATAAGAAATCTCTTAAGTCTCATTTATTTTATAATCTTAATTTTTAGAATTACAAACGAATTTACTCTAAATATTCAATATCCACTGAAAAATCAATCATCTAACAGTTGCGTTCCCTCGAATTATTATTGAGACTTAATTAAATATAATCAAAGAAGTATACCAGAATCTGGGACTGTTAGAAAAAATAATTATAATTATTGAAAAATAAATATTTTAATATTTCTCGCTAATTAGAAATTAGAAATTATAAAAATTTATTACAATTTCTAACATTTCTTGAGCTCTATATTCAGAATGTTTACTCTACATTAATAGGCCCGAGAATCCAACAACTTTCCTCAACTCTATATAACGAAACAAACAAACAAAACATAATAATTAAACAAAGTTGTACTCCCACTTGCAAAACAAACAAAGCACTGCTCTAATTAAAATAATAACCAGGTGTTTTATATTTACGTATCACTTCATTGCAATTAAAATTAGATGTGTATTGCCGCGCTCAAACGCTCTACACAACCCTTTTCACCTCTCTAATTATCGTCAATTTTTTATCTTTTCATTGCCGGTTTGCTCCTCTCATACTTTCCAGCCGAGACCGCAATTTACCATACAATTAAGACGGAAACTTCTCCGCATTCTTTTCAAACTTTTCGAGCTCAACTTCAGAGCTTCAGACCATTTGCGTTGCTCAAAAGTAATTTCTTCGTGATTGCCGCAGAGAGTAGTCGACACACCTGGAGTAAACTGACGTGTTTCAGACTAAACTATCGCAATCAATTACAACCGCAGAATGGAAAGTGATCTTCATCTTAAGATCTCTCTGCGTGCTTTGTCAACAGTCGGACAATGGCCTTTAAAGCTCAGAAAATTCAAATTCCTCAATCACTTGCACTTCGTGTATTCAATTTTGGTCTCGCTGTACTTCGTCTACTTTCTAACAACCGAGTACATCGAAATAGCTCAACGTATGAACGATAACTTCTTGGATATTTTGAACAATCTGTCTGTTTCTTTACTCTACACCGTAACCATTTATAAAGTTTACATCATTCGTGGCAGTGCAATGAGCAAAATCGTCGACCAGATCCGCGCGATCGAGAAAATCATCGTGGATGGAGACGATGAAGAAGTTAAAAGCATTTATCTTTCGCATGTCACCTGGAATACCAAACTTGGCGTGCGATTCATGATGATTACTGCCTCTACACTCCTGCCATTCTTTGTCAATCCAGCTATCGTTAAGATGACCAATCCGGAAGTGTTTCTGAACGATTCTATTGATAAACCTTTGCCGTTTAGTAGCTGGTTTCCGTTCGACAGGAATTATTATTACGGCTGGAGTTATGGAATGCAAGTGGTTGCAGGTATGGTTGGCGGTTACCTCACTTGCGACACGGATATCTTTTATTGGTCCTTGATGATCTTCGCTATTGGACAGATCAAGATTTTGCAGTACAAGTTGAGGAATTTGAGCAAGCACGCTCAAGGGTTTGTTGACAGGGGGGTGATGCCAAGAGATGAGGCTGTTTCGCAATGTGTGAAGAAGTGTGTTTTGCTACATCAAATGATTATTAAGTAAGTATTCAGTTTGTGAAGAAAAGTACGATTAATGTTGAGGGTGCAAAGAGAATAAAGTATTACGGAAATAAAATATTGGGGATGTTTTTACACTGTTGGTAAGTGACATTTTGTTTTTAAGCTAAAAACTAGAAAACATATGAGATGAGAGCGGAAAGTCTTTTAGGATGATGAGCTTGGCAGCAAATAGCAAAATTAAATAATCTTGATCTCTAATTTTTACAAATCTTTGTCATTTCTACTAGAAGAATAAGTATTTTGATTTTACTTTGTATGGACTTTATTATTACTAGTATTTTTGTTTTATACGTTGGTTTTATTAATTGTATTTAAAAAATGTTTAATTATTAAAATATGAGTGTGTTTGAATTTCAGTTTTGTAACTGACGTGGACGACAAACTGAAATTATTGATGCTTATGGACTTTGCAATTTGTTCCATGCAGATTGGAGTTATTGGTTTCCAAGTAATTGTTGTAAGTAATGTTTAATTCATAGTAATATTAATAATAACTAGGCATTTAAAACATTTAGCCATGACGTCAATGTTTCTATCAAAAATGCAACTTTGTAAAATACAGTATTTTTACGACAATTTCGGACTCGTTTCGAGGTTTACGCGATAGATGCGAAAGTAAATTCAAATCCGACGTGCTTGGTTCATTTCTTGAGTGATGAAACAAGAACTAGGAAATATTTAATGTGTTTGAGTAACAAGTAATGAGCGTTTGCGTACGTAATTTTTTTAGTTATTTTATATCAAATTGAAATGAATCAATTCAATGAAGCAAATTGTTGAATTATTATTCACATTTCTCGCCATACTAAATAGAAATGAGAAATTTACTAATTCTCTAATTCTCATCAAATATAACA
>JAODGE020002774.1:0-11528 GCA_027574965.2 Ecitophya simulans
CCAGCAGCTCTCCACTCTCATGAGCGAGTTGGTACCCCCGGGGGTACCAACTCGCTCATGAGAGTGGAGAGCTGCTGGTCATGGTCCACTGCGCAGGTGAGGTGCAGCGCGCTCGTCTGCGGGGTGGATGGGAGGCTGGCCGTGGGCCACACTGCTGTGCCGAGCAGCAGCAGCTGGGAGTTTCCAGGCCGGAGGGAGAGGGACGACGTCTTGCTGAGGCTTTCAATCGGTGTGGAGCCCCAGAGCATCACACGGTACTCCTCCAGCGGAGCCCCTGGACGTGTGTCGCGCCGCAGCACCTCCACGGCAAGTAGCTGCGAAGGGGTTGCCTGGAACACAAAGGGCTCCGTCAGCTGATGCCTCCCCAGTCGATACGTGGCCCCCACGAACACGTGCTTGTCGATGTCAAAAAGCGCAAGGTGGATGGCGTCCATCTGTGCCAGAGTGGGGTCCTGCCCCTGCAGGGGGGAAAAGGTAGCGCGGACGGTGGTGGCTACTCCGCCATGCTTCTGCACCTCCTTACGGGCCGCCGCAGTCTCCCACGTATCGTAGCGGAAGGCGTTCGAGAGCAGTAGGCGGGCGGTCTGCTCCGCTGAGCGTGGCCTCCGCTGAGTCGTCATGGACTGCTCGTGCGTGCACAATTCTCTCTTTTGTTTTTTCCCCCTTTGTTAGACGCAGGTATCTATGATCGAGATATGCGCGCTGAGTGATTGCGCGTTGCCCCACTGGTGTGTGTGTGTGCATTACGTATACATACACGCGCATGCGTGTCATCGGGTGGTGCATATTTGTGCAGAGGAGGGGAGTAAGAGAGTGACAGTACAAAGGGGATTAATAGGAGACTGCTGATACCACTATGACCATTGCATCAACACGGGCCTTTGGTGCGGCATCCGGGAAGGCCAATGCGTGTGTGCAAGTAGAGTTCTTTGTGTATATTAGAAAGTCGGCAGCAAGACGATCATGGCCATCATCATACCCCATGCTCCCCCTCTCAACGCACACAAACACGTGCACCAATAATAGGACAGTCTTGTTGCAGGCCACCAACACCTTCGGTGTATGCATGCATGCAGCCTCACTTGACCTGAGAATACTGAATGCAATCGCAGAGGAGAGTGGGGGAGGGAGAGAGAGACAATCAAGCATATACTGTCACTTCCACAACATGATGGAAGGTTATGCTTTCGTATATGTGTGTGTTTGTGTGTGTGTGTGTGGGTAATCTGCCATTCCATTTTCGTTTCGCCATTCGTCCACCTACGCAGTGCCACCCTGGTGTTGGGGCGTGCAGGTTACAGAGCAAGGAAATGGGCCTGAGAAGGATGTGTTACAGCCCACACCGAGCTCCGTTCCCCCTTGTCGTTCTCTTTGTTCTCATCTTTCTGGGAAATCAACAGATTCTTCTGATAGTTTACATTCGGATAGCATGACCCTCACGCTTTCCCTCCCTTACCTCCCACTTCAGCATTTACTTATGTACACACGAACGCACACACGCGCAGCCATTGTAGGAAGAGAGAGGAGGGGGGTGGCGCGCGCACTTGTAGTATATGCACCCTTGACTTTGTATGCTCGTTTGTCGCGGCATCGGTGTGTGTTGGGTGTCCGTGCACTTGGGAGCCTCTCACGCGTAAGCAACATTAATAAACAGAAAAAGGTAAATAAAATATAATTAAATAACATAAAGAGTGCCCATGCACTGATGGAGCGCACCACCACCGCATCTATACAGAGCGAAAGAGAAACTAATAGAGAGACAGATCGAAGCGGTCGCCTATGCGGGTGCGTTCCAGAGCACGAGCTGTGTGTCAAACCCAGGGCCGTCAGTGTATAAGTAGGTCAGCTGGCGTGGGGTGGGCTTCTCAGAGAGCATGCTGTTGATGCGCTTCCAGCTGTCGGTCTTTCCGAAGTGCCGCTGCCACATGTACATCTTGCGGACACCTTCGTCTTGCAGCCCGGTGTGGAAGCAATCAAAGGCTTCATTCCACAACATTGCCCCTTCGCTTGCGGCGGTACCGTCGTCGGCGATTGTGAGATCAAACACCACTGACCCCTCCAGCTCTATGTCGCTACCAGGGCGGTGCAGGAGGGCTACCCTCTCTAGTGCGCGCTTCCGGAACCGCTGCGTGTCGAGCTTCATAAACGTGGCGCTGTCCACCACAAAGGCGCATCTGTGAATGCGAGCGATACGCAGCAGCAGCCGCCCAGTGCGGGAGAGGGAGCCCATCGTTACGTGGGCGATGTGCGTGGAGGAGCCGACCACGCCTTGCAGAGCCATGCCTGAGACCACCGTGCAGCAGACGTGTCGGTACGTTTTGAGGAGGCCGCGCATGTGCAGGAGCATGGAGCACGCTGCGTTTTCAGGGGATTCGTTCCCCTCCTCGGACCAGCCCACCGTTAGCGTAGTCCCGGCGAGGTGGCGCAGCACGCCACCGGTCCGCCTCGCTAGCACGGCCACCTCCCCAATGAATCCAGTGAGCTCTTTCGGTAGCACCTTCAGCGCCTCCGCCGTCACCTCGTAGAAGAAGCCGCTCAGGTCTATCAGCATGAGGCACACGGGGTGCATGGCGAGCCCAGGAATAATCGCGCTTGTGCCACTGCTCATCGCATCATCTGTCACGTTGTTGCTCTGCTCCTCCGTCAGGATGCCTCTCTGAATGACCTCGCGACGCCGTGTGAGGATATTTGGGTGCACGAAGGCAAGCACCTGGCACACAGGCTCCTCCAGTTTCATGAACTCCCGCTCCAGAGCGGTGGAGGAGCCGTTCTCGGTGCACTGCTTTGCGAGACGCCGCACCCCATCTCTGTCCACCTCGAAGATGCGCTCCATGAAGCGGTTCACTCGGTTAATCGAGCCTCCCAGGCGCCGGATGGCGTCCATCTTGCGCAGCTCCCGGTCCGCGGCCCACACCACCGACATGGCGTCGCAGAGGAATGTGACGATGGCGACGACGCAGGTGACCATAAGTATGGCGGCCAGGATGACGACCCCGAGCCACTCCGTGCAGGAGGTGGAGTCCCACCCTTTCATGGTCTCGACGCGACCCAGCAGAGCGCCGTATTCTGCAAGGAAATTATCTACAAAGGGTGCCACAGGGCCATTAACATACTGCAGATCGGAAATGTCCGAGTCCACCTGATTGAGCATCTTGTCGACAGCCTTCATGGTCACTCCGATGGAAGAAACGTAGTTTTTCAGCGTTGACGGATCGTACCATGTCATCGCGGCCGATGTGTCGGAGATACTAGAGAGCATCTGCACGCTCGTTGCAGTGGCGGCAAACACCTCTTCGAGGTTGACGTCATCCCTCTCTAGCCACATCAGCATCATCGCACTCAACGAGCGGATGGAGATCAGGATGTCTTCCAGCCACAGCATGCTCGCCACGCCGCGGCCCACACCGTAGCCAACGAAATAGTTGAGCGTCTTCTCGACTTTGCGGACAGCCTCACTGTAAAATTTGAACACCTCCATCGGTGTCACTGTTCGACGTATCACATTGGCTTGCTCATTGACGATGTCCGCATAGCCAATCGCGGTCAGAATGGACGGGCATTCTTTGCAATAACTCAGGTGCACTTCGATAGCGTCGGCGACGGCGGTGCGGGTGGCAAGCTGGCACGCCTTCATAGCAGCAGCATCATCTCGGTCAATCAAATCTTGGTTGATGCCCCTCATATCCGTTGTGTAGCGGGAGGCGAACAGCCCCTCACGCATCACTGCCTCCGCCACCTCTGACAGTGCCACGACGATGGAGCCGCGGTGATTGTAGGCACGGAGGTTCTTGTACTGGTTTACACTAACCACCAAGACCACCGTGACAAGAACGAGCACCACGATCACACCCAGCATTGCCACCACCTTGAACCTCTCCTCATTGACACGCCGTTCTTCTGCCTTACTGCTGTGCATGCTGCCATCGTCCACCACATAGTCCACGCGCTCATACTCCGCCTTTCCTGACATTGTGTGGGTTGAGCTGCGTGAAGCTCCTTCGAAAGGGGGGGGGGGGGGCAAAGCAAAGAAGAGGGCTAAAGGAAACTGTATATGAACTCAATACGTTCACTTTCTCTCCTTTTCTCTCTCTGCAGGTGCGCGTGTAGACACCAGGGATCTGTTGTACGCTGAGCTATGGAAATGACCCGATAGGTATACTACCCCTACTTCTGATGCTGTTGTGGGCCAGAGATACTGCGGTGAGTAGGATGATAACGAAGAGGAGCAGTCAAGAGGAGGGATAGGGAGTCTATGTGTTACGCCCAGCTGCAAGGGGGACATAATTAAAATGGGAGAAACAACTCCGAGAAACGAATAAAGTGAGCTGCCCTCAACGGTGCCTCCCCACACCTCGTGGCGGAGTGATACATGGGATGGGGGATGTAGCACAGTATCCATGGAGCTTTATTTCGATATAATAATAATAATAGATAATTATATAAACATGTCCGCGGCCGAACAATTACTCCTTCAGTAACGGTCTCCTCATAGTGGAGAGGGAGGAGAAAGGGGAATCGACTTTGCACAAGGGACCCCCCCTGCCTTTACCCACACCTCCCCCTCCGCATCCTCCTTCATTGCGCCCCCCCCCCTGTTGCCCATACATACATAGGTGCCGATACACTCGCGTGCTTCCAGTGTATGTATCTGTTGAAGGGGGAGGAAAGTCTGGCAAGATGAAGAGGACACGATAGTGCACACAATGACAACAACAAAACCCATACCGCGCAGTGGTAGATGGAAGTGCGTGTGTCTTTTTGCAAAGGACATAAAGGTTGTTTTCTGCAGCACTTCAGCAGGGGTTCCCCCCCTCCTGTTGCTAGCAATCGTCATACCACCCATGCCATAAAGGGGCGTAGGAGGTGGGTGTGCCGCTTGGAGGACTGACGTTTACGCGCGAGCCGTATAGTTTCAAGTTATATATATATATATATGCGTCAGCGGGATGGGGTGGGGTACCCATACGATAAATAAAACTAATGCTGAGGACACACACTCCCCCTCTCCGTCCGCTGTCATCTCTGCTTACACCAAAGCGCTGGGCTGGTTCTCCCACGGCTTGCCCTTGGCCTTGGAGATGTCCCTGAGTGCGGCAACGTGCGTCGCAGCCTGGGTCATCGCGTGGTGGAGCTCACTGCCGATGCTGATGAACGTGAAACCCTTATCGAGGAACTCACCCACGCGATCGGTGCCGAAGAGGAAGAGACCCAGAATAACATCGTTCTTCTTGGCAGCGGCAATGAGCTTCTCGGTGGCCTCGTTGAGCTCCTTCGAGAAGTACATCTGGGGGAACACGTAACGACCATCGTAGAGGCCCATGGACATGCACAGATCATTCTGCCCAAGAAACGCGATATCAACACCCTTAACAGCCATAATCTCATCAATGTTCTCGATGCAGGAGGCCGTTTCCACCTGGAAGGCCACAATCACGTTGCGGTTCGCCTCCGGCACGTATCCGAGAAGTCCCTTGGCGTTCATGCACTGCTGGGGCTGGTAAACGGAGCGGGTGCCCTGGGTGGGGTAGAAGCAGCAGTCCACCGCCTCACGCAGCTCCTTGGCGTTGTTGACGTAAGGGATCAGGATGCCATCTGCCCCGCTGTCCAGGGAGGTCTGAATGCCGGGACGGTCCTGCGTGCTGTCGACGCGCACCATCACACGCGAGTGGCCGGTGCGGATGGAGGCGATCATGTGGGAGAGTGTGAAGGAGTCCACGGGCGAGTGCTGTGCATCGATCAGCAGCCAGTCATAGCCGGAGTGGCTGAACTGACCGGCGAGCAAGGGGGACGCGGAGTTGAGGAAGACGCCGAACTTCGGCTTGCCGGCACGCAGCTCGGCCTTGAACTCAGCAGCACCAGCGGACATGGATGCAGGGAGTACGCTTGTGGTTACTTAGATTGTATGCGTTTGTATGTGTGCGCTTGCGCTGTGTGATCTCTATCGCATTCAAGTGAGTGAACGAATAGGGTAGGAGGTGAAGTGCGGTGGTGCAACCATTCAAATACACATGTACATGCATGGCGCACATGCTGGAGAGCAAAAGTACTAAAACATAACAGTGCATATACAAATAATTATCCTCGCACCACACAGGCGGGTAAGCACACCCACTGCTAGTAGTAGAGGGTGTGTGTGTGTGATATGAATTGCGATAGCTTTCTAGAGACGGGAGCCCCGACGCCGCTCCCCATCCCTTCCACTATCCTGGGCTTGTTTCCACAGATACAACAGCCAACCACTGTGTCACTGCGACGTGCGCTCGGGAGGGAAAGAAGGGAGAGACAAATAAGGGACGCCACTAAGTAAACAAACGATACACAGAGAAGACAGGCGGGTGCCAGCGGCACGAGTTGCCGGAGCAGCAAGATAAAAAGAAGCGCTCACATGATTGGGACAGCACATCACTCCGTCTCCTGCGAGCCCTCCCATTTTTCCCACCCCACTGTAGCTTAGATCCGCTCAGTGTGATGCTTTAGGTACTCCAGAGTACGCACGTCCGACATTTCCTCCAGTAGCGGCACCAGGGCCTTGTTCACCTTGTCATGATACACATTCACCCAGTCCCGCTCAGTGGGCGTGAGCAACGACGCATCAATGAGATCGCGGCACAGGGGGGCCAAGGTGAGACTGGAGAGCCCAAGATGCCCATCCTTGCTATATTTGGTGGGTTTCGCCACTACCACCTCAAGATTCTCAATCCGGATTCCATAGTACCCGTCCTTGTAGTAGCCAGGCTCGTTGCTGACAATGCAGTGCTCGTCCATGGTAGCGTTGGCTCGCGCTGGGCGGGCGCCGATCCCATGCGGACCCTCGTGCACGTTAAGGAAGGAGCCCACGCCGTGGCCAGTGCCGTGCGCGTAGTCGAGGCCAACATCCCACAGTGGGCGCCGCGCAAAGCTGTCAAGGCGGTGCCCAGTGACACCCTTCGGGAAGGTGGCAGTGTTCAGCGCAATGTGTCCCTTGAGCACCAGCGTGTACATCTCCCGCTCCTCCGCGGTTGCGGCGCTGAAGCAGATAGTGCGCGTTACGTCTGTGGTGCCGTCCAGGTACTGCGCCCCGCTGTCGACGAGGTACAGTGCGTCGCGCTGGATCACGGCGGACCCTACCGCTTCGGGGGAGTAGTGGCACATAGCACCATTGGGCCCCGTGGAGGAGATGGTGGGGAAGCTGAGCTGCACAAAGTGCTCATTCTCACGTCGGAACCGCTCCAGTCGCATCGCAGCGTCGAACTCGTTGAGGTTGGTCACCTCCTTGACGATGATCTGCTCAAACAGCCACGCCAGGTAGCGAGTGAGAGACACACCGTCACGAATGTGGCACTGGCGGAAACCCTCGAGCTCCACCGGATTCTTGATGGCCTTCAGTTGCTGGGCTGGGCCGCACGCCACCCGTTTCACGCACGCCCCGCCCTCGGTAAGAATGCGGTGGACTGCCTCACTGGTTTGATACTCATCCACGAGCGCAGTGCGGCCAGCGGCAATGCTGTGCAGGTCGCCCTCGAGCTCCTCGTAGGCTCGGAAGATGATACTAGACTCCGTCGCCTTCCGCACTGCGTGGGTGACCTTGGACAGGTTCATGTACACACGCACCATTGGATCTGCCTTGTCCACCAGAGCGTACGAGTAGAAGACTGGGTTATATGAGACATCCGCACCGCGCAGGTTCGTCAGCCACGCGACCTCGTCCAAGGCGGAGAGCACGATAACGTCGCAGTGACGCTTCTCCAGCTCTTCAACGATCGCCTGTCTGCGCTCGCCGGTCGTTGACCCACAGAATTCCTTGGGACGGACAAAAACATCGTTCACAATCCCCTCCGCCGGCATCAGTGCGCCGACGAAGTCGCCCACCGCAGTCAGACACACCTTTTTGCTGAGCCGCTCCCACTCTGCCACCGTGCACACGTGTGGGTCGATGCCAACCAGCGCAGAGGGCGCTAGCTGGTCGTCCAACCACTCTTCCACCGTGAGCACGCCGAGCTGGCCGTCCTTCATCAGCTCAAACTCTGGGTGGAGGGTCTCCGCCGCCTGGAGCCAGTAGCGGCCATCTGTCCAGAGCAGTGCCCTGTCCATGGTGACCACGGCCGTGCCAGCACTGCCCTGGAAGTTGGTGATAAAGGCGCGCTTTTGCAGGTGCGAGGCCACATACTCGCTGTTGTGTGCATCGCTGGAGGGAACGATGAGCGCACTCACAGCGGAGGCGCTCATCTTCTCGCGTAAGCTGCTGAGCAAAGTGGCGGCGCCGGTGCTCTTCATGGCCCCCTATATATCTGTTGGACGGTGAGTATGTGCACTCTAAGTTTGGTAGACTAATGGAGAGAATAAAAGGAGAAAGGACGCCTGTAAGAGCACTGTGATCACCCTTCACGCCCGGTGGATGGACTTCGACCACCCCTAGTCCCCCCCCCCGACACACAGACCCACACAGATTGCCAACAGCACACGTGCATACGTCTAAATTATTTCTGTGATACTCTTTTTAAAGTTAACTACGTCTCCATAGTATGGAGCGAGTACTAGCGAGTGGAGCGCCTGGCTCTCTTTTCATCTAGCAAAGTGGTTATATATATGTATTTATAGCAACGCCCTACTCGCCCCATTACGTCGTATCTTTTCCTCGAGCCACACTACAGACCCATCTGTTCGGGATCCTTCCCCGCCTTTATCACCATCTCCCGCTTGTACTCCTGGAACATCTGATTGACGTGGCGGCTCTCTCCCACAACGAACATGATGATAAGCAGCCACAGGTACCCTATAACAAGCAGCTGACACTTGTTGCTCCAGCTATTGAGTTGCTTCAGTGTCTCGGTCTCTCCAATCGACGCTGTCGTAGAGTCGTCCACGTTAAATCCAAGGCTTTGAAGGGTGTTCAGCACATCGGGGATGTAGGCTGGGGGAAGCACAAACACCAGCGACTGCATGTCCTCGCTCGGGTGCACGACATACTGCTCACCCACAATCTTCAACACGCGGCGTGGTACCCAAGGATGCCTCTCATCGCGGAAGCGGGAGGTTGTGAGCAGGATGGTGGACGTCGGTGTCTTGAAGGGCTGCTCGCGCTTCAAGAACTGCCGCCGCGTCAGGTTCAGGTCGACGCAGTCCGGAAAGCCCATTGGATGAAAGTAGGCGTACTGAGGGAAGCGGTTCTTGCGAATTAAGTAGCGGCAGTAGAAGACATAGAAGGGGTTGTAGATGTCGTTGCTAACGTACATCTTGTGCTCCTTCACGTAGGGCTGATACACCCAGTCCATGTAGTACTCCTCCTTGGCGTAGCGCGGGGCGGGGATGACAGTGATGTGCTGCCGGCGGAAGGGGTGATTGACCTTAATAATGCTGACCACATCCTCGGCGCCCTCGACACGCAAGATGTCCTTGACACGCCACTTCTTCGTTGTGGACAGAATGGCCGACATTTTTTCCCCCTCTCTCTATCTCAGAGAGACAGGGAGACAATTGCGGGGTGTCGTGCTGTTATGGAGTGAGGATAGTGAGGATGATCCAACTGGAGACACCCGCGCACATGAACACACAATCAAAAATAAACAAAGAAGAGGTAACGCTAGCAGGCAGTGCTTGATGGCAGCGAGGGAGTGAGAGATACTGGGGGGGGGGGTGGAATGGGCGGATTATTGCTCGTATCAGATGATCAGGAAACACCCACAGAGACGATTTTGGCACGGGGAGGGAGGAGGGGGAGTAAGAGATGGGGTGGGATGGGGGATCCTTCACGAATGAGGAAGCCGCGCTTGTTTCGTACTTGTCTGTGGATGCAGCGATCGCGTGACCACCTACAGTGGGAGCTGCTGCGCATGCTGACATCTCCTTTTTGTTATTGTTAGCTCCCCTGAGCGTCTCTCCCCCCCCTCGAGAGAAGCACAATCATAGTAATCATGAAAAGAGCTGACCAACTGAGGTAACAGCATCCTGCTCGGGATTGGGAGGAGGCATTAAATGTGATGGTGTGCTTTACCTGCAGCACTGCACCTTGACCTGACACGGAGACAGTGAAGGAATGTGTGCCACATCAAGCCGTAGATCGGGCTGTATTTTTAGTCGAAAAAAAAAAACACACACCTTACCTCACATCGCATGTACGAACAAACACATAGTACAAACGGGTGGGAGGAACGTGGCAAACGCATATATTTAGCGTGCTCAGCAAACATCAATTTAGCCAATTACTGCCGCAATGGGTACCAGCAAGAGGCACGCGCAACACCTTTTTGACAAATGTCTTCTTAAAAAAAAATGGTCAACTATCTCTCCTTCTACCTCCACTTCTACACACGAACACACACAGTTTCAATCAGTTAATTTGATCTACCGCGGCCAATACCGCCTTTTCTGCTGTTTTGTCTGTAGGATTGCTTTCCCCATTCACCAGCTCCAGTGCCTTGGCCATCACGCGCTGCGCTGCCCGGCGCTGGCCCAGTACAGCAATGTCGTGGATGACAAGCTCAAAGCGCAGCTTAGTGGGGATGTGGTCGAGGGTCTGTGCGCGCCCCTCTAGAATGACATTGTATCCAGCGTTGCTGAGCTTCTCTACCGCATTGGCGCCGAAGCGCACCACCTCTCCCTGTGTCTGCTGGGCCACTGTGGGGACCATTGTGCTGATGTGCTTGGCCTTGAGGAGGGTGTTCTGGATGTCACACACATTCACCTTCCCATCCAGCAGCGTGTGGAAGCTTCCATCGGCGCACTTCTCAAACGTCACTCGACGCTCCACTGTCTGCAGGAGCTCCGGTGTGAGAGTGGCCTCGGAGATGCTCATTCCCTTCGCTGATAGAATCTCATCGCAGAGGTAAGTGTAGCTACGGAAGACGTTGCCGTTGCTCCACGTCACGCAGCGGGGAAGTTCGCCCTGCAGCTTTGCCACTGTCGTCCCCTTACCTGTGCCACTCAGGCCCTGAAGAATGATGACGTTCCCCTCCCTGGACGGCAGGCGACCAAGGATATCCTGCGCCACCTCCTCCGCAGTACGTCCGACCACGTCGATCTTCTGGACGGGCGTGTTCTCAGGTCTCCCCTTCAGGATTCCCTTCGCAATAGCAATATCAACGCCCGTCGCCAGGCTCGCCTCATCCTCACGGTCGCGACGGACTATGAGCTCCCCCTCTTGCTCCAAGAGACGCTTGAAGGTGTTGGAGCTCCCAAGCGCTTGAATGACAGCTGCGCTGCACATGTCATCCTGCCTTCGCAGGAGGGCTACAGAGAGCTTGGACATTAGTGTAGTGAGTGTTGTGCGCTTGAACATGATTGTGACAGGACACACCGCATTTAGGAAGATAGAGATACCGGAAAGAAGAGACAAGCAGATAGAAGACCAATAGAGGTGTGATTCAAGGAGCGATACACAGGTGAGTGCACGTGACGTGGCTGCTATTGACATGCATGATGGACGGAGAGTGGGGCAGAGGGGGGGGGGGGGGGGGGGGGGGGGGGCCCGGGGGGGGGGGTGGGCTGGGCGGGGGGGGGTGGGGGGGTTGCGGGGGGGGGGGGGGGTGTTGAAAGTGGGAGGGTGGGGGGGG
>JAODGE020002779.1:0-11842 GCA_027574965.2 Ecitophya simulans
GGACGAGTACTTGCGCCAGCACAAAAAGTTCATGTCCATTCAGACTGACGGCGAGGATATTAAGGAAACCGCCGGTTTTAGCTTGTTGCAAAACCTACCACTCAATCAAAAAGTATTGCAATCGTTCAGTAAGACTTTCAAGACGAGCAAGAGCAACAACAGCAGCTTCGAAGACACCGACGGCAGCGGACGTAAGAAACTTAACCGAAAGACTGTGGAATCTGTCGTTAGCTTATTAGGAGCTATCAAAATGGACGACGACACAGCGCCATCAACGAGCAAGGACGCGCCGGTCGATTATATTGCCGAGGTGGACGAGGAGACGTTGAAAAATTTAGGGCTGCCGACGAGTTTTAGTCGCAAACGGACTAAAAAACAATTATCGAAAAGGTAAATCATTTAAGCTTGTGTTTGTTGTTAGGAAATAATTTCTACATAAACATGTTTGAATAGTTTCAGCAGCTTGGATTCAGAGGGCAGCGTTCAATCGATGTCCGATAGGGTAAAATCGGCTTTTAATTTGATGGGGATTGAGTTGCACGAAGGCGCAGAGCCGAAATTATCTGGACAGGTCGAGTATAAAATGAAGCACATACGCCTGCAAAATAGGCATCTTAAAATGCACAAGCCCGTGCACAAGTACTTCGACGACGACGGCAACGAAATCGTCATGGAGGCGGAGGAAATTTGCAAGGAGATCGACGTGAAAAGCACGAGTTCGAGTGAAGATCTGTTGTCGCCCGCCAACGAAGCAGATGTCTCCGGCTTGATTCAGGAGAAACTATTGACCAAAAGTCAGAAACGGCGCCGCTTCAGGGACAGAAGGAAGCGCCTGCTGCCACCGGAAATCAAAGAGAATCCCAAGTTGAGGAAGTATTGGGAGCGAAGATTCTCGTTGTTTAATAAGTTCGATTTGGGCATTAAGTTAGATGAAGGTAGGATGTTTTTGAGACACCGTGTGTTCTTTATAAACAAACGTTGTATATTTATGTTTCTCTAGAGAGTTGGTATTCAGTGACGCCGGAAACCGTGGCCAAACACATTGCGGAACGTTGCAAATGCGACGTGGTCGTGGACGCCTTCTGCGGTGCCGGCGGCAACGCCATACAATTCGCTCGGACGTGCGCCAAAGTGATCGCCATCGACATAGATCCGAAAAAGATCGAACTGGCCAGTCACAACGCCGAGGTGTACGGCGTGCGCGATCGCATCGAATTCGTCAACGGCGATTTCTTCGCGCTTGCGGAGCGACTCAAGGCCGACGTGGTGTTCTTGAGTCCACCGTGGGGTGGGCCCGCTTATATGCACCAGCAGACTTACGACTTGGAGGAAATGTTGCAGCCGTTGCCGTTGTCGCAATTGCTGGACAGTGCCAGGAAGATTACCACGAACATTGCGCTGTTTTTGCCCCGGAATAGCAACACTTATCCTGTAAGTCGCTCGATATTGTGTGCGATTGATTTTGTTGTAATTATTTCGTGGTTCATGCAGCTGATCCAGCAAGCAGGACCCGGGGGGTTCGTCGAAGTCGAACAAAACTTCCTCAACAAGAAGCTTATCGCTATGACTGCATTTTACAACGATCTCATTCAGCGCGCTTGATGCGAATGAAATCATCGCCGACGGTTTTTGATTTCTACAAGTTTTTCATCTTTTATTCCAGGACGGTATTACACCAAACGACGCGAGTTAATACGTTTTGCTTACAATAAGTGTTGTATAAGCGAAGTATTTTAATTTTGACTGTATTTGACCTGTACGCCATTATACGTGCGTAATTTAATCAACGTTGAGAGTTGTAAATCCTTTAAGACCCTCTCTGGTAAAAATCTAATTGATTAATTTGAAGCGAGATAGAAACCAACAGGCGGAAAAGCAACAAATTTCATAGTCGAATCCCGATTGATTGTTCCATTATTCTAACCCTGTTAAGGATAAGAATCCTGCGAAGTTTCCCGTTTGTCGATGCCGACCCTGTACGTTTTTCTATTACTTAGTAACTCGTATTGTTCTAATTGCTCTAGGTTGGCAACACTGCGTAATGACACGATCGCGCATGCGTCGCCCATCTCGCCGCTGTCAGTGCGCTGCGGCCGGGTCGACGCGAAGGTTGGTCTCCTATCGTTCTGTTGCAATTTCCAACGCTCGACTTGGTAAGTTCAATGCTTGTTATTGTTTCGATTTAATTAAAACTACCCGAATAACGCTCCCCGCCGAGCGTTTGCGTTTATTTGCTGTATTCGTCGCTCGGTCGCGACGAAGGCGATGCAAACATTCTTTAGTGGCGGATCATTGCATGCATGTTGATATCTTGTAGACATAGATTACCTTTTGTTTTATGTAAACAACAGACAACAGCCACTGTTGCTGATAATTTTCGCAGATAATTGCATATTTTGATTTGGAACGGTTAACGTTCTTTCATTAGCGTCCAGGTTGATTAGGTCGGGTGTTTTGGCAGCTGCCAATGGAATCCAATTGGCATTTGATGTTAAGATGGAGAGAAAATTTATTTTTTGACAGTTTTACAGGGAGGCTTAGTAATTGGACTTTGGGTTGCATGCTGCATAACCACTTAGAATTGTTGTCTCAATAATTACGTCCCATAATACGGTTAACATTTAGTCTAATTAACGTCCAGGTTGATTAAGTCAATTGATGTTGTAACTGGGTAGGAAATCCAATTGGAATTCGCTGTTAGGATGGACCGATCATTTATTTTTTGGTGGCTGTACAGGGAGAACTTGATGATTAGTTGTCGGACGTAGGATTGCATGCCGAATAACTACCTAGAATTACTTACTGCATGAATGATTACGCCTAATATTAGTCAGTATCATTGGTTGAGGCACAAATTGGCTCCCTTCTTGCAGGTAAACTGGGTGTTGGTTGATAGTCTTAACTTCTTCATAGTTCATAAACTTCCACGTCTCTAAATCTCTTTAAACAAGCCAAAAATGGACTCGCACCCCTCTCATAATTGCATGGTCGCGTGCGCCTAGCGCGACGCGAAATGGTGGTTGGGAACATAATACGATCCGCCCGCGAATCTAGTCACGCGCCGCAAACATAGGCCGAATGAAAAGGACGCGCCAGAAGGCGTCCGCGATGACCACCGCGCCGACGGCGAAGAGCGCCAAGGCGCGCGCGCGCAAGTTCCAGTGCGAGACGTGCAAGAAGCGCTTCCTGTCGCGCAACGATCTCAGGAAGCACGAGCGCGTGCACACCGACGAGCGGCCGTATCCGTGCGACAAATGCAGCATGCGCTTCAGGCAGTGCGGTTCGCTAAAGAACCACATCGCGTCGAAGCACAACGACGACCTGAACAACCCCGTCTTCATCTGCAACTACTGCAACAAGGTGTTCCCGCTGAAGGAGCGCCTCCGGCTGCACATCCGGATGCACACCGGCGTGAAGCCGTACAAGTGCAAGGAGTGCGGCAAGGCGTTCGCGCGCGGCGGTCAATTGGCGCAGCACGAGCGCACGCACACCGGCGAGCGACCGTACAAGTGCGACGCGTGCGACGCCGACTTCACGTGCCCGGCGAACCTGAAGCTGCACCAGTACAAGCACCAGGACGTGCGCAACTACATCTGCGACATCTGCGGCAAGAGCTTCATTCGGCCGGACGCGCTGCGCAAGCACCTGAACTGCTTCCACGACAACATCAAGGCGTTCAGATGCGAGATCTGCAACAAGGACTTCAAGGGCCACCTGCCGCAGCACATGCGCACGCACCAGAACGACAAGCCGCACGGCTGCGCGATCTGTCACGCGCGCTTCGCGCAGCGATCGCAGCTGACCGTCCATCAGCGGATACACAGCGGCGAGAAGCCGTACAGGTGCAAAGTGTGCTGGAAGGCGTTCGCGCACTCCACCGCGCTGAAGCTGCACATCCGGCAGCACACCGGCGAGAAGCCGTTCGGCTGCGTGCTGTGCAAGACGGTGTTCTTCACGCAACTGCCCCATCTCAAGAAGCACATGCGGTGCATCCACAAGACCGACAAGCCGTACGTGTGCCTGCCCTGCAACGGCTTCTACAAAACGAAGATCGAGCTCGAGGCGCACGTCAAGGAGTGCGGGGGCGCGCAGGAGGTGGAGGATCCCGAGGTGAAGGACGAGGAGGACGTGCAGCCGCCGATGAATCTCGAGAAGATGCGGTTGCTGCTGGCGATCCTCCTGCAGCGCATCTCGACGCAGAAAAAGTTGTGCGAGCTCGGCTTTAATAAGAAACTGATCGACGAGGTCTTGATCGACGCGCTGAAGAACGCCAACAAGGAGTATTGCGACGACCAGGAGATAACAGACGCGGAGAGGCTTAAGAAGAACATCCGTTTCCTGCTGGACTGGACGGTACCGAGCAACATCATGGAGCAGTTTCAACAGCAGCAGCGATCCACCGAGGAGTTGCTAGAAGAATTGACGTCTTAAGTCGCCCGGCGGAACAGCAACAAGACGCTACGAACCAAATAACTGAATTTGTCTTGATTGGCATGAAACTGGCGTTTATGTTATTTTTGCGAATTTGTTGCCATTGCCAAAGAATACCAAAGAAGCACCAAAAAGGGAGTTTGATAACCGAACGGCTCGAATGGCTATCGATGTGGCTTTAATCGATTGAACTATTTGTAGGATAGGTGTTTGTTTGATGTTACATCATTTTCGTGCTTGAACTTGCCATATCACGCAACAATAACCAAATACGAAGTGTTCCTAGATTATGTAATTGTCGACACAATCCTAACGGCAAACGGTTGGTTGCCAAATTGAAAATTTAGTGCAATCATGAATTTATTAGCTAAAATTGAGCAAACGTTGAGGTGATTTATGACCCCGCAGTCAACATATTAGGGATCCTTTCTTGGTCTGATCTAATTGATCTCGCGTTCATTTTCTGTGCAATAATTGAGATTGGTTTCATTGTGATAGTTTCGCCAAACAAAAATTTGAGATCTTGAAAACGTGAGATATTTCACGTACTAATAATAATAATGGGTTAATGAGAAATTTTAAGTCTAGAGAAGACTTATAAGAATATGAGATTATTAGAAAAATGATTCCGAAATATTTCTCGATGAAGTATAGTATAATTAGTTACTATGTTTGTGTCTACCCATCGTTTGCTCTAGAATCGCTTAAATAACTGAAGAGACTATGGTTTTGCAATGATTGAAAAGAGGCTTTTCTACCTTTGCACATGTTGAACTTAATCATTACCCGTCTTTCTAGGGTATGTACTGCCATAAGTATTGATGTTTAGTTAGTTTATTCTTTTTTTTCTACGTTTCTGTTTATCAAATTTCATAATTTCTATCTTCAACCTAACTATAAACGTTGTCAAGGAGGTTATTTTAGGTTCACACTTTATTCGCTACTTGGACTGGGAGGCGTACAGGTGCGTAATTTGGCGACAGACTATTGACATTTGAGTTTTGTCATTCCTTATTGTAACGCACTCGTGCCGACTTTGTAATAACATTTTTTAATATCTTACTATTACCAAATTAACCATTAATCATACTGTTTGTTATCTAGTCTAATTTGAAATTCGTCTATCAATACCGCATAATGTAATCGGTGATTCATGTTACATGAAGAATAACTGGTCGTAAAACAACGGACGATTTCCTAGCGATTGTTCCGAATAAATTTTGTCAGCAACTTGCAACCTTGGCATTTCTGTACTAGTTTTAGCGACTATGGAATTTTTTGACTGATTGTGACAAGTCGAACAGTCATGTGTTTTGATTGGCAATACGCTTCGCTTTATTTTAACACTCGAAGCTAAACATTTTAGCAATAAGGTGGATAATATTAGGCATAATAAAGTTGTTAAGTATAGGTAATGTTTGGTTAAAACCGTGTGGCGTATTTGGCACATCGAATACGTTTGGTTTGGACACTGACGATGAACTTACTCTAAGCATTCATTTGGTATGTGAGCCCCGCAATGTCCATAATCTTGATAGGACATTCGGTAGTCGAATTAATTAATTAATTAACAAATATCTCGAAACAGCCTTCACGTCATCCTTCTCGTACATCTATCCGGGTAATTAAGTACCAAAAACTTTCGTGACTATGTTTCTTATCACAACAAACTTACGCCGCAAGTCGAGCTTACTTCCAGACGATTTGGAGCGGATTCATTAGGTTTATATTTAGATCGGCGACGAGCAAATACTGGAAATGTTTTAATATATTATTAGACGTCGCGTTGGCGGAATTGTTATTTTCAATACATACTTTGAACTCGTCGTTATATGCGAATGTGTGGGACGAATTGTTGATAGTCACATTGGACACGCGTTCCAAGCCCATGATTGTAACGCGATCCAAATTCGTCACGCTGTTATCGCCCCAGTGCTCAATTGTTGTGGTTAATGTATTATTCGCCATGTTGAAGTTGATCAGGACGTATCTGCGTTCTTCCACGGTATCTATACAGGAATTTGCGTCATTTAAACGATTTTTTCAACGAAATTCGACGAATTGCAACACTCACTGAGCGAGTCCCCGTCGTCCCAGTACAACTTCCCGATCGCATTCATGCCGTCATCGGGAGCCACTAACAACTTTAGCTTGGTTTGACGAGCGCGCGTAGTCGTCTGAAGTGACTCCTGTTGTGGAAGGATGAATCCTCCACGGATTACAAGAGGAATCGTGTCGATGGGCGCGGAAATATTGTATCGCGTTCCGTTCGATTCAATTTTTTGATAGGTGTAGAAATCGTACCAAAATCCGCGAGGAAGATACGGGTTCACCCACATCCTGTTCTCGTATAGGACCGGAACGATCATCAGGCCAGCACCCCAAAGGAACTGGTCGTCTATGGCATACGTTTTGGTATCGCCAATAAATCTAGAATGTTTAGCAATAATTACAAAACCGAAGATGCTGTTTTGCCAGGAACATACTCGAAAAATAATGGCCGAGCGACGGTGTCGCCATTAACGTGAGCAGCCCAGAATAGGGTGTACAAGTAGGGTAGAAGTGAATATCGGGTGTTTAGAGCTTTCTTAGCCGAGGCGGTTACTTCAGGTCCGAGGGACACTGGATCTTGAGGCTGTAACACATAGTGAACATTAGTATTTAACGCATTTGCGCCGCAACGTCTAGAAAATTGTAATTCTTACAATTCCGTTATCCGTGTTGTGATTTCTCGAGAATGGATAAAACGCACCAAGTTGCGACCATCTGTTACACAAAGATGCGGTTGTATTGCCGTTGAAACCGCATATGTCTGCGCCCATCATAGGAACGCCGAACAAACCGTAACTGAGCAGTTCTGAAACAAGAACATTGAACGAGAGTGTTGTTGTGCATAATTGCTAACGCAGCTTACGTGGCACTGAGAATTTCATATCCTTCCACTCGGAAACCACGTCTCCACTCCAATGTCCCGCATATTTGCCTAATCCCGGGAAGGACGATCGCGAAATGATAAACGGACGTTTTCCTCTTATCGTAGCCAAGGCGCTGGTAAAAATTTACAAGAATAACACACTACTTATTAAGGATAGTGGTAATTAAAAATACTTACAAGTTAGTAACCATTGATTCGGTCAATCCGTACAATTGGTGCACATTATAATGCAAACCAACCGAGTGATTCGCCGTCATGCACAGCGTGTGATAATTCAATTTGCCGCCATTGACTCCCGGTAAATATGGCGGTGTTTCTAGACTGGATGGTGGACAACCGCCGTATTGACCGTCGATAAAATTGCTCGGTTCGTTCATGTCCAGCCAGATACCGTCGTATTCGAACGATTTGTGCATGTCTTCCAACATCATCGTCCAATAGTCGACGGTGGACGGATTTGTGAAATCGGGCCATACAGTCGTACCCAAGTTCCACACCTTTCGCCAAATAATTTCGTTAGAAAACACCCGATAATGCAACAAAACTAGGTAACCGATTGAGTGGGAAATGAATGATTTCTAACCTTTTGCTTTAGTGATTGGTTGCGGGAGTAGTGATCCGAATGCGAAGGCGTTAGTAACAAAGGTGAATATACGAGGGTTAATTTGATAGACTATGAACGAACGAAAATTGCTCACCTTGCCGACCATTGGCAGTCCGGACGAATTGGTGACAAATATTTTCATCGCGAAGCCCTTGTCGTACGGCGGATAAGTGCCGGCCTTTTCGCTGGCCGATATGCCGGCGTCGACCAGAGGAATATAATGCATTCCCTTCGAATGCAACTCTCTAACAAACGCCGGCAGCCCGCCGTAGGCTTTCTTATCGTAGGTGAAGTCGTTGTGATTCGCCATGTAGTCCAAGTCGTTCCATTGCGTGTCGATGGGAATGCCGGCGTCTAGATTCTGCTGGAGTATCTGTCGTGTGTCGTTGAGGGTTTTATAGCCGAAGCGACAGAGATGGAAGCCCAGGCCCCAGTATGGTGGCATGAAGGGCCTGCCGACGATTTCTGTGTATTGTTGGACTACGTTGGCGGGCGTCGGACCTAAGAAGATGTAGAAGTCGAGGATTCCTCCGATTACACGATAGGTGACGGCCGGGGCCGGCTGTAGAACGACGTCCATTGCATTGCTGTTCAGAAGGAAGACGCCATGAGAGTTTCCGGAAGGTTCAATATTAAGGAAGAACGGATGAGAGCCGTAGAGATTCGCCTGTGTGAGTAATAAATATAAATAATTAGTATTGTACAGTTCAGTAAAGACTTTCATTGCAAAGAACTAGAAACGTTAATTTTCTATTAAAGCTAGTAAAGTAATAAATTCCCAAAAGCTAAAATATGGCGCGCAAATACATACATCTTCGAATGGGATATTATCATGATTCCACAATGTGAATTTCGTCCAATGCGTGGATAACAAAAATGGCGACCGATGTTCTCCCAATCCGTAGATTTTATCCGAAGAGAGTTTGGAGCTTAGTTGAATCAATTGATCGGAATAAACCAACGTTTGCATATGCATTGTATCAAATCTATGAATTTCGAAAAAGAATGATTAGTAACAGTATCAAATCGTTGGGCAAACCAAATAACTTCAACGCACATAACCGTATTGTCCAATTTCCTCAGGACTTGAAAACCGCCGAAAGTCGAGTTGGAAATCGCGAATACGTAGGACAAATTAGACGGCGCACCATCCACCACCGGCACGTCGGGGTACGGTGGTTCGAAACGCGTCGCAGACGGATCTACAATCTGAAACAAAATGTTTAATTAACACAACTTATAAGTTGGCCTCGAACTACACGTCTCCGAACCTTAAAATGCAGTCTATCCTCAGTCTCATACTTTACAATCATCTTAATGATTTCCACATCGTCGGGGTATGCGCTCCGATAATTCCTCTTCATGAACGTCACCAGCCCGAAGTCGGTGAGCGTGACGTTGAGAAAGTCGTACGTGCGGTAATTATCCGGGAAGAAGCAATACGGCGTGTTGATGTTCAGCGTATTGAACTTCTTGTTGCGTTTCTTGGAATTCCTCGGCACCCAGCAGCAACCTCGCGCCTCGCACTTCTCTTTCGTCACGTCGATCTCGGGATAACAGTCGAACTTGTTCGCATCGTCCAGGGGACAATGCGCATAGTCCGGCTTCGGCGGGGGCGGCAGCTCCTTGACGACGACGCGAGTTTTGCCGTTGCTGTAGACGTCCAGCGCTTCGTGGACCTTCTCGCCGGGCGCGTAATGTAGCGAATCTTTGAACGTGAAGACGTGCGGAACGTGCTTGTCGCTTCGGATGCCGACGATGCACTGGTTCAAGTACACGATCGGCATCACGATGAACACCATCGCGAGCATGAAGCACAGGAGGCAAGATATTAAAGTCGGACGAAACGTTTTTGTCGAGTCTTTGTAGTTTTGGGCTGTGAATTTCACATATTCTCTTGCAGGCTGGAAGCGTAATGACATTGGCGAATAAATAATACTGAAAATGAGTAGGTTGTGATACTCACAGAATGGCTCGGAGAAAGATCATTCAATGAAGACTCTTTCGTGATGGGAAATTGGTCATTGGGGCCTTCATTATAGAACGAATCGAAGGCAACTGTGTCCAGTTGTGGGAGACGTTTAGACCGGCGAGTCCTGTAGGCCAGGACGAGTTCGCGTAGTCGCGTCATTGTCGACTGAACGATACTTTGATCAGTTGGCTAAAACAAGAATGTTTTACATTCATATCTAGACATTTATGGGGTCTATGATTGTGGCCAGGAGTGCAATCAGAAGTCTCTATACTTAGTATTAATGTGCATGTTTATGGACTTACTTAAAAAACGAATATTTACATCGTCAGATTAGGTTTATCGTCAACAGCGTTCGACTGTTTGCGACAAAACAAAAGATGGAACAAGTGTCACAAGTCAGAGGCGCATTAGTCAATGCATTCGCTCGATTCGAAACTCGCTGGGACGAATGAAGTTCTCTGATTGCGGGTTTTATTCGCGTGGATATTTTTACAGTAAGCACAATAACGTTCGGCTCACATTGTCCCGGCGAGGCGTCACTTATGCAATATGCATTAAATTAGCAATAACCGCAGTCAGTCTGTGGCGTGACCGGCGCGGCGCGGCGTTTCGTAAACACTCCGAGCGTGAGCTCTGAACGCTGACGACACGAAGCACTCGACTCTCCGACTGTTTTTACCGCTTTTACTGCTATAGCTCTCGTAAAATCGGAGCGTGTGGGTGAAAGACAACGTCGGCCGCAAGCGACACCGTTAGCGCACTGGCCCAAACGTCTAGTAGGTCGTCGCGAACGCATTCATTGGTCGTCGGGCGGCCCTCACTAGGGCGAACTAGGGACGCAACTGTTCCCCCTTGCAACGCTTGCAACTGACAACACTCCCGGGCTAATTTTAGCCGACGGGGCCGACGGAGTGCGCACTGCACAGGTACTCGGGGTGCGTGTCCTATGACACCTTGTCTGACTTGGTGGATGTCGTGGATGCGTTTCTAGAGCTCGCTGTAATCGTCTTTCTCGCAGCTCAAACGTCGCCGTCGGGAACAAAAGGACACAGCCAGGGCGCAGGCATGCGCAGACACCAAGGCTCATCATCGAATTTCCCGGAAATCATATCAATTATTAATAATTTTGTTAAACTTGCTGGTATTGATTTTCGCCACCGTTGCTATTTATTTCATTTTATTGCGCTATTGTTCGTTAGAAATAGGTCTTTAAACAGGATATATTAAT
Organism: Ecitophya simulans; assembly: GCA_027574965.2. Lineage (NCBI taxonomy): Eukaryota > Metazoa > Arthropoda > Insecta > Coleoptera > Staphylinidae > Ecitophya > Ecitophya simulans. The sequence continues at coordinate 11,174 of JAODGE020002779.1, forward strand.
TAGTTATATCATTTATTACTAAAATTATCATGTCTTTAAAAAACTGAAGTATTTTGAAATGAAATGTGTTTGAAAACCAATTTTGTATATTAGGTAACCTACATTTATCTACTCTACCATGTTCGTCTTATATAGTTCGTTATTTGTTTAAAAAAATATTACAGTGAAAAGCAGTCGAGTGTCAACATTTTGATATTAAATGTGGTGACATATAACTTTAGGATCTTTATTTTTGCATTTTTTTAGTGTAAAAGAACTTTAAAATTGTGTACATTTAATTGCCTATATTAATATATACTAGATTTACTTATTTCAACTCGGAAATATATGATAAATCGCCAATCTATAAACAAATTAATAATTAAATTAATTAAATCTGTAATTTTGGTTATCATTGCTCAATTTTATAAATCTTTTACAGATAGTGTAAAAATGCTAATGTTTACTGCGCAAACCCCATATTTTGCGGTTATGTTTCAGTCTCTCACGTGTTCCTCGCGTCGGTTGTTTTCACGTGTTTCGCTTGTTTGTTATTTACTCTTAAACACTGACTTAAAGACGAATCAATGTTCTTCTTTAAAACGTAGTAATTGTCTATAAAAATGGGTTTAACGAAACAATACCTACGCTACGTGCCCGCCGGCAACTTCAATATCATCGCCAGCGCGA
>JAODGE020002784.1:0-13721 GCA_027574965.2 Ecitophya simulans
CGTAGAGACATCCAAAGTAAATATGAATTACGACCATCTTCGTAATTGAATGAGTTCTCTAAATCTTTACACTCGCTTTAAATTTATGACGCGAACTGTGAAAAGATGATCACATAACTACAAACATTTGCAACAACGTGTCAGCGTTTTCGACAATGCGACTGCCGCGCTCGTAAAATAAACTTTGCGATTGAATGGGGAGCAGTGTGAGCATCGGCCTGGACAGGTTAATTATATAATCGGACAACGGAGTAACCGAATTGAATTATCGCTTGAGCACATCGCCATAAAGTTTGAATCAACGTGGCATGTGTGTTGCGAAGATAATGACGGCAAGTGATGAATTACGCTCCTCTGATTGTGAGCGTAAACGGCGGAGCCGAGCAAAATCAAAGTGTGATAGGATATCGATTTGTTTCCGAGTGTTGCCAAAACGTCAGTATCGATAAGAGCGGGTATTGACGTGTGGTCGCGTACCCTTCCCGATCATGCAGGGTTCAAATGTGTGCGGCTGAATGCGCGATGGCCAGCGGAGACAAGCCGAACAAGTGGACCGCCGTTACTATGCATGTAATGTATGCGACCGTTATCAAAATGCCGCGATGAAAATGATGGCCTATGGCCGGACTTCGGGTCGCGCAATTTTTCGCATATGGTGCGGAGTATTTTACGAGTGGCCCAAACCACACCCGTTGTTCGGACACGCTCCAAGTCGCTTTTATACGGCTTATAATTACAGAACAACTTAAGATGAATGCTGAAAAGAGAGAATTAGCCCGAATCTTCGTTTACCTTTGAGTCATAATCATATTATGTTACACACAAGATTCCATCAAATCTGGTTGAAACATCTGTAATTTGAGTGATTTTGTTAAGCGATTAAAGCTTTTTGTCAAGTGTAAGCACGCTATCTTGATGAAATAAAAAAACATTTCGTCGTGACCGCCTCGCACTTTCCTTAGAAAAAAAAAACGATTTAAGTGCTTCGGCTCAAGTCAGTATACGCAGTATTTGGCATTTATGTAGATGTGTATGTATAATAAAGGCTGAGATGTAATTAAGAGACAGGCGGACGGGCCAGCAGAATCGACAACGACGGTGCCGACGTATTCCGAGCACGCAGCGGCTACCAATTTAGATTTAAATTTATATAATGGAAATTTCGCCATGGAAACGAGGCAGAAGGAGGCCCTCGGAGCTTGCATATTTTTATAAAAGTGCAGAATATTTACTGGATACCAATACGAACAAATAATACTATGAGATACCCATAGGTACCGTTAAGGAACGAAATTGAATCCAAGCACTGGCAGGAAATTCAATTCACCTTTCCTCCCTAATATTTATCTAGTATAAAATGTTTCTTAGACGAGTTTACGTTTTATAGTGAGCGCGTGTTTATAACAATCATTAAGTGAAGATGCTGCATTTGTAAACAAAGTAGATTCCGCGCATTTTTTCGCGGGGCGCAGATTTTTTTTTTAATGGAGGAATTGTAAAAGCGTGTTTGCGACGCGTGTCGTAAATGCACTTGTAATTTCAGCACGAAGCTCGTGCACGTCATAGACGTGCGCATAACTCGTCTGTCTAGTTTTATTACCCGACGTAGCTTTCCGCCGGCACGATATCCTGCGCTTTCCGCTGCCTCTTCAGCGTCACTTCTTTTTCAGGCTCGAAAGTGCCACGCTGTGCGCGTGCATCCGACCAAGTGCATATCACCTGTACGGATGCGGCCATGTAAATATACCAAAGCGGAATGCCAAGGCACTTCTAATCTAATTTCGCATGAATTTATTCCTTGTACGTTTCTTATGGCATGTCATTATTTTATAAAGTTATATATTTTATAATAGTATGGTAATCCAAGGAACGCTTCTTTGGGGACAGTATTGTAGGAGCAATTATTTACAGCAAAGAAAGCAATTTGAGTACGCTAACAAAAAGAAAATTCAATTATAGAATATTTATGAAATAAGGAAAAATTCTCAAATTAATTAAATTGAGTTGACTAATAAACAATGAGCGTATCAACTAAACACCTTTTTGTTTTGTTAACAATCAAATTTACAAATCATGATAAAATAATTATTACATATTACTCAATCCAATCCATTTTTTTCTTGAATTTTCCAATCGCCATTTATAATAACAAACATGTGGATTATCAAACTACTATTTGCTTTACTGGATTGTTTAACAAAAAATATGGACATTAAAGTTTATTTTAATTAACCTATAGATACGAGTACATACATCGTGTGTTTAATCCAAAAATTAAAATTCATGCATTCTTTTGTAACGTTATTGACGAGCACCCATACTGGTGTTCATGACAGTCTGTATTAAATCTTAAGAAATATTTTGTAATTAGTGAAAGAAGTTAACTAGCCCCAATAAAGCCCAACTCTCCATAATGATTAAATGTCATTACACCAACTATGTTAAAATACCTCCCACCTACGTATTCGCTTAATCTGAAAATTATTAAATATCGATTACTTGTTACTCACACCCAAGTAAAACTTTAAGTAATTGACCTGAAATATTCTCATCGGCATAGTTGACTCGCGCACAATATTAAATATCGAATATAAATTAAATTGGACCCAATTGAATTAACCAAAGTCTATTCCACTTCATAGGGATGCGGATGCATGAAATTAATGTATAATTATAGAAACATGATTTTCAACGGCGCCGACCAAAATTGAAACGTCGCTGCTAACCAAGCATCAAAATGAAATATAATTGAACTGTGTATAGAACGTTCTCTTCGCGCCCTGCTCGCCGCGAACAGGACCAACCCAAAGGTTGCTTTACACATCCATCATCAAAGATAAAGCACAACTAACGAAGTAAAACAAATTCATCCAAGACAAACAAACACGTACATTAAACCTCGTTGGCGTTTGCGCTTGGTGAGACGGCGAGGCGAAGAAAAAGCTTTGACTTTCGGGCCGTCGAAATGCGCACAGAGTAGTTAGCTTCTCCGTAAAGCATAAATGTCTGCCAAATCAACTAAGTAAAATAATGGCCGCATTTAGAGCTGGATGATGCCTTGGCGAACAGCAATGTGTTAGAGGCAGCACGGCCTTGATAAGAAGTGGCGCAATCACCACTTCACCGAAGATTTTCTTTGGTGCCGAATTCTATATGTACATGTTTCAAAGCTCGCGGCTTGTGTAACTTTATTAAGTTCCCTACCCTAGCCTTAATTAATTAATTCTCATTATAAGTCTCATCAAATATTTACCGAGTTGTTGAACAACGTTTGCTTATTAAAGATTTATATATGTGTGTGTTTGAATTGGGGTATATAATTGATAAATTTTTGGCACATGTATATATAGAACTCAATCAATACTTTGTAGAGCGAGGCACGTGATTTATGTTTGATTTTACCGTGGAGCACCTGACATGCCATTAAATCAATTTTATACACCACAATCATTAAAATGCGGGCAATTTTAGTTGTTTTGTACTTGCGTCGCTTAAAATCTATAAATATAGCAATGAAATATTTTGGCACGTTGCTGCAAAGTTTGACCCTTTATTATTACTTTATTGATTGTTGAATAAAGTAATAATAATAAAAAATAATAAGTGTCTGCCACAATTTTGGCCAATTTTTTTTATCAAATAATCAAAGAATATATCAAAAACAAGTTTTACCTGTGCCGTGTAAATCCGATGGAAATTTTTATTATTTACCAGGCTTATATAATGTATAGCGGAAATGACTCTTCACAGTGGGCTGAATTCATACCTGTAAGCAGAAATAATTGCTATAAATTTAGAGTGCCGTCTATATGTTTCACATTTATTAAACTTAATTCCACAATAGCATTGCGTTAAAAAAAACGCGCGCATCATACAATATTTTAACTGCATAGGGTAACAATAACTTTGATTTACACATTACTTCCGCACTGATTCACCGAGCGTCAAGATAAAAAAAAATCTATTTCTATTTGAGCGTTTTATTTTGTTTCCATATTCCATTTCATAATTTATTTCGTCATTTTCATCTCAATGCTGGCTCTCAACTTTCGTTTTATTGTTTGCTTTTACTTTTTCCGGATAGAATTTTGAACGGCGAGAAAAGCATTTGACTAATGCAGAATAAGTGAGAATGTGTTGACAAATAAATTTGGTAAAGATTTAATAAAAGCAACGGGTTATTTGTCCACGTACAGCCATGCTTAGAACTTGCGAATTAAACCTTCCGGTTACACTCGGGAAGTTAATTATCCAACTGGAATCCATCCTTCGCGTCAAGTATCACAAGCGTTCAGTTACTACGTCCTCGACATGTCCGTCAGTCCGGCGTGTAATTGAAGAGCAGAGGCGGTTCCGTCTCGGAAGTTTTCGCAACTTCTTTGAGTTGGATTTCGGCTAACGGTTCAAGTTTCTGCGCCGCCTTAAAGCGAGCAAACAATCATAATATTTATACAATTGTATCAACGCCCTTCTGATTGCGAGTCTTGTTCCGGCGGATAACTGTAATCTGATAGGACGAGAATTTCTCGGCGCAGATTTTCCAACTTGCGCAACTACTCAAAAAGAGGCGCGCGTCTCGAATCGAAAATTTAATCAGCGTAAGCCGCTAAACGCAACCCGAACAATGTACAAACTTTGTCGACGATTTATTAAAATGAAAATTACGCGAGGATGAGCTCGGCGCGCCAAAAACCGACACCATTTACGTACGCCTACAACTATGATATTGCAATTATTCGCGGGCAGTATGCCGCTCGCCAGTTTGACGGGCAGCCGCTTTCGGTCGAAGGAAACGCCGGAAAATTACGTACATCAGAGAGCGAACGGCGCGATACTAGACCGGGGAGTGCTACAAGCGGAGCGGATATAATTCATCTGTGAATTTCACGTCTCGCCCAACGCCATCCAGCGGATGCACTTGCCGACTTTGAATTAAAACTTAATTAAAAGTTTCGGGAATTTCAACTTTCCGCGCCAATTGCTTATGGCGAAAAAGGCGGAATTTGGGCTTGCGTTTTTATCTTCGAGCAGATAAACAGATTTTCAATGATTTGAGTAATCTCTCCGGTACCATAAAGCATTAATTTCAACCTTTGTTGCAACTCCGACGCAGTCATAAATTCTTTCCTTTGACTTGCCCCACGCCGTTTCCAATATCTGCCAAAAACTGGCCGAAAGACGGAGGGTGGAAAAGTTTGGAAATAATTTTTATCGCAAAAATCTCTAATTCGTGGAAAACAAACAAGCGAACTTCTCGTTTGCTCTATCCCGAAGAGTTTTCCGTAATTTTCCCCGTCGATTCTCGCGCGCGACGCAATAAACTTCCCTCCGAATTCAACTTTAACTGCGCGTTTTCCCTTCTCGCCCTCCCGGCTCTCGTTCGCGTTGCAAAAATTTGCCGGCGTGGGAGTTTGTGCCGTGCGGTCACAATGCGTGTACGCTGTCAACGCGCTCTGTTTGCTTTCCGCGACGCGCCGGTGCAACGGTCAAATGCAAAATGTGCCGGAATAATTCGACGTCGCCATCATAAATTATATTGTCACGTGCAAAGAATGCGAATAAATCAATGTTCCCGACGCCGCCACCAGCGCCACTGGCAACGCCGCCGCCGCCACGCCATTCGCAGCCCCGACCCCAGCTAATTACTAAATTAAAACCGTCGCATTCACTGCATTGTTCAACCGGTAATCGTAGATAGCGAAACTAATTCTTGGTTATAGTTAATCTTTCATAATGTCACAAAGATTAGTTGAACATATTTATGTATTTATGCAAAAGCGTCGTTTATTCAGCGAGAGCACCCACAATTCAAAAGGTTAAGATGACGTTAGCTATCTTGTAGCCGTAGCTGGATACGCGACGATGAGTGAGACGTGGCAAATTCGGGCGAGTGTGTTGCCGAGCGCCGATACAAAAGACGCAAGTTGAGACCAACAATCCGTGTCCTGGCACAAATACTTGGTGGAGAAGCGAACCCTATAGTCGCCGCGTTTGTAATTGCAAACTTTATGCATAATTCAACAAGAAAATAAGATACAAGAGAGGAGCAACGACAAACACTGGAGCAACCGACTTTGTACGCCCAAAACCAGACATGTTCCTCGCGACCGCACACAAATACGAATGCCAATTTCACAATCAAAGAGACACGCGTTGTTAAACATGGTAGACATGAGGTAGGACCCAAGGCGCTAGACGCAAGTCTGAATATTGTCGAAAAACTCCAGCACCAGTGAACGTGGTTACCGGGGATGGATATGAGGCCTTTGCTTCTCGGAACTGCTCTGGGGTCACATGCATTCGTACGTCACGCATGTTCAAATATGTTTAGCACGTCTAGCTTACCCGCGGCTGAGGTGGTGTTTAAATAGCGAAATGGTTTCTTTGTTCAATGCCGTGACAGGGACGATTCTTTGAAACGCCAGCGTTGGTTGACTGAAGTTCACAAATGAAGGTACGAGTCTCTTTGCTCACACGGCGCCTTCTGATTATATGACAGTACTTTGGCGCGTTTAATTGCTAGTCTGCACACGCCGAGTGGAACAAAGCGAATTTCTAGCGCATTTTGAGCATTGCACGTTCTGCAGCAGCCGAAACCATAATTGTACGTCGTTTGGAACGGCAGCATTGCTTTAATAGTTAATAAACACAAAAATGGCAATCAATAGGTGCATGCCCTCTTTAATGAGCTTGCCGAGTGTAGAAATGCACGCCACAAAATACACTATTCTGGTTCGGGTTTAATGACCGGACTTTACTTGATTTCTCTGAGAATTTAAAAATTAAAATATATGGCAAAGTATTTTCTATTATAAAACTGTGACTGTTTCTCAACAAATATATTTAATCAATTATATATTTTCCGCTATTGCTAACGATCTTGTCTTGCCGTTTGACGAATTTTTCAATTTCCCTTTACTAGAAATCAACTGGTCTGGCTCGACAAATTTGGCAAGTCCATCCTAGAGACGATTCCTGTTAAATTGATCTGCCATGATTTGCATACAATTTCAACAAATGTATTACACCACTCGAAAGCTCATTTTCATTTCTACAACTCTGTCGTATTTACTTGTTAATACACGATGTCCGAAGAGACGCCAGAGCTAAACACCTGGTAGGGTCTGAGATCTGCATCTGGTGAAACTAAAAAGACCATCAGTTGCATTTCTCCAGAAGGAAATAGCGCACAAAAGAATAGACTCGCAACTCCTTCGAGCCAGTATTCGAGTATTATGCATAGCAATAACAATCAAAATTTCCGGAGATTCGAGAACTTTCAAATGTGCAAATGTAGATGCCATTGTGGGTGCATTTGCTTCGGCATAATAATGTTCGGTCCCGCGTTAAATTAATTATCCACATTAATACACAAACTCATCGCCTGTTGTTCCACAAACCATAAATTGAAGCAATTTATTAACGGCTGAATGGGTTTATTATATAACCGCGCTCATTACGCACAATGCCACCATTAGTTCTATCTCGTTATACGTTCATGCGATTACTTGACGCCGACGGTGTCGCGACGCCCGCACACGTCGGCAAAGTATCCGCGCCCTTTGCGCGCACGTAATTGCCTAATAGAGGCTGAAACTTGTCACATTAATGACTGGAACGGTCATAGTGCACCTTTGTCACTTACGTGCGACGCGCGCCGATAATAATTCAACGTGCCTCTGATTTATTCCGTGCCAACGTGCGCGTTCGCATGTGGGTTTTGGTTTTGCCGCTCGGCAAATACGGAATGCGTGCGGTCACACGCACGCCGCCGCCGACGCCGCCGCCGTCGTCAACGCGTGGATATTTGTAAAGGGCCTGGTGCGCCGTCGGCTCACCCCGTTCGTACCTAATACAGTCGGAAATTTATTATCGCAAAACCCTGAGGCCGCCGCGGCTCGTAACTCACGCGTCGCGAGCCGCTTGTTGTGTTGGCGGACGATGCCAAGAGGAAACCCTTAACAGCCCGTAATCATAACATTGGAGGCTTAAATAGAAAGGATATATTTATTTATACGTCCCAGCCGACCGCGCGACGCGAGTGGCGCGGCTAAAAGTTTGGATGACACCCCACCAAACAAGCTTATACACAGCAAAACAGATAATAAAAAGTACAAGGCGGCAAAGCCGTGAAATGGCCAATCCCTTCAGAAAAGCAGCATTTTCCCCTTCTTTTGAGGAGCTGTTGGCAGAGGAAAAACACTCGGAATATATTACCAAAATGTTATAATGAAATGTTTCTAAAATTACGACGTCAGAGCAAAGCAGAAGTAAAATAATTATGAAGTGAAAATTAAAGAAGTCTCATTTTCAGTTTGTTATGCCGTTCTTGGCCGCCGTAAATTCGAATGCTGCTTGCACCCTTGCGCGCAAGCCTGGGCCAAATCTAATCTGGGCGCGTGTGCGACGGTAGCAACGAAATATTCGCTCGCAACAGTCGACGATGGATTCGGTCGGGCTCGGAAAGGACGCGCATCCCATCAGGGCGCGCGCAGGTAACTTACACACGTGTCAAGGATACGGGACGTTTTAATAAACAACGCCTGTCGGTCGCCGAACGCGTTCGCCGTAACCTTGACGTCGCCGATAAAATGAAATAACCAAATTTAAATTTATCGTCGTCGAAGATTTGCGCAATCGGGCCGAAATTGCCCGCGTGGGCCGGCGCAAATATGACTTTAATAAGCCATCGGAACGGCCGCGAGCGAGCGCTGGTCCGTCGGCCGCCCCCGTCGCACGTGAAATACGTCGAGCGTAAAAGTTAATTAACGCGATACCTTTTATTACGAGACGGGAGGTGGCTCTCGCACCGCCTCGTTTCTTTATGTACGCCGCCGCCGCCACCGCCGACGCCGCATTAAATTAGAATATTAAATTATGATTACGATCTTACCGACTTCATAGACGCGCCGCACAACAATGCGAAACACCGGTCCGGCGTAAAGCTTATCGCCGTTAAACGGCATTATATCAAAATAATTAAGAAATGTTATTTTTGACGTTGTGCGGTTTTTTGTGTTCTCGCTTTGGCCGAGCCGAAAAACTGAGCGGATTCTTTAATACAAATGTTCAGGGCTTTGCAGAAGACGAATGGCGTTTCTTCGCCGCACTGGTTTAAAAACAAAAAGTCATAAGAAATGAATAAGGTGCCGAGCTAAGTAACTAACTGGCAAACTTCGTTGAAAAACAAGTAGATAAGATATTCTTTGTCAAATTAAAGATTGTAGAAAAAATATACATATTAACTACATTTAAATAAGCATATTTATGTCCAGCGCTACCGCATTGTTAGAGAAATATGTTATATAATGTCAACATTAATTAATTAACAGCTGACGCGTTTCACTTTTATAGTAATATTGTCGAATAAAAACATGTCGCGCTTATGATTAGGAAAAACAAATATTTTTGGGCAGCAGCATTTTAACGATCAACTCCAATTACGCTGCATAAAAAATCAGCGCGGCTACCTGGACAAAACCACCCTACCATTTAACTTTTTTAATTTCCCAATAGAACGACAATTCCTTGATGAGATTTTCAGTTCCAAACCATTCGCAATATGTACCAGTTGCCAAAGCAAATAAATTCACACTAGGAATTGACGGCAATACCAAGTGTATAAAGAACAGGACAAAATCTTTGCATTGGCTGTTTGTTTATTACAAGCCCAGTAAAATTCCTAATGCAAAGCAAGAATTTGTTCGGTTGAGATTTAAAAATCCCAAATTGTATAGGTTCAATGGGATAGGCCCAGAGCCAATACTTTTGTCATCTGTCCTCTGTCCTCCTTTGGGACTCGTGTGCAATTCCAAATATCGCTATTTATTTTACCCACGTGGCACTGTCGCACGATGTGAATGTAAATATATGTCTTCTTGGCGTTTCGGGCGGCTGTCAATGAATTTCTATCTGGCTAGCAATAAGTCATAATTTTTGGCCTTTTTCCCACATAGCTGTGAGGTAAATCCAGGTCGGCCGCCATCTCTATCGGTACATATTGGTAATCCGGATCGACCCGCGGCGGTATCTGAGCGCAATTAGGAAGAACAATACACGTTAAGTCTTTAGCTCGAGCTCGCGAACAGCGTTTGAAGTTACCACCGTGAGCAGGTTCAGAGTCTCTTTTTATCTCCGCCTCCCTACAGGCGAGCCGCGCTCAATGCGGCAGTTTCGTGTATGTGTCGATACCATCGCATCACCTACGGCTGCATTCGCGGTTTGCCATTCGAGCGGATAATTAATTACATTTACCCGAACGCCAATGCTGTCGCCTTGACGGTCTCAGCATTTATAAAACCTAGTTAAATGCTGCGGCTTTAATGTGTATATTTCAACTCATGTTTTATCGTCGACAGATTTATTTAATTCGCTGGAATGTATCTTTTGAAACGTCGACGGAGTAAATTACGACTGGTTTTTCCGTCTTTACTTATAATCGTTCGCGCTGGGGCTTTTTTGATGTCTCCGTGAGCGTTGAAGTTAATTAAGAATTGAATGCATTCGGCAAATATAGATATACAGACACCCGCGTAGTTTTTGTTTATCGCCACTCGCCGCAAGTGCGTGCAGAGCTCGCTCCAGAACCGTCATTAATTTTGTCGTGCTGCACGAGGTGGATGATGAACACAGGACCGGAGATAGAAAGGGGCCATCATTAATTGACGTCACGATGGAAAATGATATTTCTGATAAATTACTGCAAGAATTTAATCGCTTTCAGTCTGTCCGTTCCGCCATCGTTCGAGTGGTATTTGAGCATAGATGGCACCGGCCGAACTGTACACGTACGCGAACGCAAACGAGCGCAATTCGGATGTCGTTGCAGGACTCATTTGCACTTTCTGCGATTCGCAACTTTCAGGTTACCGCAACGGGAAGCGATGTCACTTTGCGTCCGTGATGTTCCGCGCTCGTTGCGCGCTCGCATCGGTTTTGTTCTGTGCGAGAAGAGAAAAGGCGGTGCTCATTCATATTTCATAAACGGGCGGGGCGCGCGAAGACGCCTGAAATTTGTCCCCGCGGCTTGGGCGGCGAGCCGTGGATAAATGAAAAAAAAAACGCTCGGTCACAGCATCGGCGCAAAGGCAATGAAACAAACTGGCATCAAGGAAAAAAACCGCAACGAACTAAAATGAATACAAGCTCCATAAAGACTCCGGCATCGTTTTTTTGCACTTAGCGCGTGGGCGGGCGCGTCAAAACAAAACGCCGAAAAAAGGAGACAAATTAATTTGAAAACAACATGTCGCTCATCACGCTCGGACGCTACTTTACGTGTAGCAAACGAGAATGGGCTGGCGCAACTCCGTGACGAGTCCTCAAGCACGAGTATGATCCTCGTGGTGTATATATAACCACGTCTTTCGTGTTTGTTATACCCCGCACGTCTACAATGCAGCTCATTAATCACGAGCAAAATTTGCACTCGCGATAACCGTTACAATCACGACTAAGAAGGCACGCGCGCTTCTAAGCTGGCGTTAAACGCATCCCCTGACTGCACGTATCATTTTTCAATAGTTCGCCACGTCATCCTGCAGCAGCAGCGCGCGCGCTGCGCAAGGATCCTGTATATACACATTTAAATTGGAGATGTGTTTGTTATGCCCCAACGGCACGCGCAGATGAATGTTTGTGTTTGTCTGAGCGCGTGGCTGCCTTAACATTTGCATAAAGAAAGCAAATTTGAAGTCGGACCAGTCAGACGATGTTAAAACTTCGCCGACGGCGATCTTTCCGCTCAGACCTCATCATTCTCCGCGTTTCTGCGTTTCCTAGCTACCGTTGTGGTTGTTGTTTCGCGCGCGCACGTTTTCTCCCTCCCAGCAAGCATCCGGCGGCTGGGCGCGCTGACGGCCGCTTTTTAATTTAGTCATCCAGACACATAATTAAAAATATAAAATCGTAAAGGGCACGCGTGCGTTTCAAAATTATAGGCAACAATCGCCGTCGGTGTGGGACGGCGCGCCGGCGGAAGAGAAGGAAGCGAAAGGCAGCGAAAACGGCGCCATTAACAGGAACCAACGAGAAGAAAAACGTACATGAGTGAAGGTCCATTCGGGGGTAACTCGCCTCTTTCAAATTTGAGTCCGATTTTAGGGGAGTCGGGCCCAACTGCCGAAACGTGCGCCGAAACGACCCGTTTGCCACCCTAATGCGTATAGTAAACGAGACGGTTTTGTTAATTAATCACTTACACAATTACACAGCCAGCCTCTAATTTACCAACGCCGCGTTAAATTTAACATCAGTCATTACCTGCAAACAAGGCAAAGAATTGATCAAAGGAACGCGAAACAATACGATTTTGAAACGCACAATCTTGTTTGACATTATTTGGGTCTTCAAAGAAGGTATTAAGTACTTATCATACCCTTAAATCCGATTTGGACCGCTTGGCCCGGCACACAATTGTTTTAATAACGCTGGAATGAGATCCGTTTAAATTGAATCTAAAAAGATAAACGTAAAGTTGTAGTAAAAGTTATACTTAGATAAGTCGCGATGTCCCCATGTTCGTGAGTTGAAACCGTGTCTAAGACATTCTGCGTTTGCCACGAACGTATACGCAAGCATAGACAACCTAAAAATTACAGGTAAAATGTAAGGTAAACTCCTAAGCCAAGCCAATGCGAAACCAGTGGTAATATGAACCTAAGCCGCGAACGTCTGCTCCAGTTTCAGCGCTTCAGTTGGCGCGTTTCATTTCGTTCTTGTTCAGTTGTGCGTACTAGCGCCAAACATCAGACAAAGAAAGATGTGTTCGAGACTAACAGAAGCATCAACCAACTGAGCACCAACAAATGCCGCATACGCCCAGTAAATGCGACGTAGAATTATGTGAGTGAAGTAGAATAACAAAGTTAAGCGACAGTCCAAAAAGCTCGCTTCGAAAAAAGTCGCTTTTAGGCCGTGACTTCCTAAAGATGAAAAATTTCATCAATCTTTTTTTTGTTTAATTCAGACACGTTCACTTCGTTTTATCGTAATTACATTGAATACCCTGTCATGTTTTTTGCATTTCAAACACTTATTGCATCTAAATATTTAGCATCGGCTAAAAATATAAAACCCTTTATATCTGGCCGAAAACCAGACTTGACAGAAACTCCTTAACGGCCGTTTGAAATGTTTCGTGTTCAACATGCACATCGACTTTATTGTTAATAGTTGTCGGACGTTCTTTCGTTGCGTTGCCATAAAAATAAATCGTAAAATGTTACCGAGAATGTGCAATAAGAAATTTATGTGTTCCGGGATTGTCGTTTTTAATTAAAACTCCGAAGCTTTGAGTTTGTTTCTCAGCCCAGCGCTGGTTTTGGGATCCACCGAGAAAAGCATAAAATAATTAATGATATAAATATAACCAGAGGTTTTCAGGCATGTGTTTTCTCTATATTGCACGAACTCGATATTTTTCAATATTTTCCTACCAACTTGGTGGTATTTGTGCGTTGATATTATTAACAATTCCACGTCGAACCGAATAATTGCCATTTACAGCTTCGTTTGGATGTTCGATCTATTTTGATCTGCAATCGAAATTCGCCCGCTTATTATTCGAGCTCGTGTGGCTGCAAAGAAAAATGACCTGCGGCCATTTAATTAATAAATGGTACCGTAATTACAAGTTTCGGCTGGCGCACAATAATTCATCTTCATTCCACGCGTTGTGCGAGTGCCCTACGGAATGAACGCGCGCGCCACCACAAAACGGA
>JAODGE020002792.1:0-12415 GCA_027574965.2 Ecitophya simulans
ATAAACACAACGTACGACCAGAACCTCTTATAGCAACCCTGATTTCAGCGTTGCGAGTAAAACTCAAAGGAGTGATATTTATGTTGGCAAGCCTTCATTTCATTATAGTGAACAATATATTGACATTTAACCAAATATGTCAGTTACAGATTCCACACGTACCTACTAGTTTGTGCGTACCTGCAAAATAAGCTGTATTTTCTCATAAGCAGTGTAAATTTTACATCATCCCAAAACGTAAGAACCCGGCCCAAACTCTAGTATTAAGTTAATCTTAATTTAGGACGAACCGTTGATTTAAAATATTGATCAATTTTGATAATGAGGTGTAGTTATTAGTTAGTTATTAGTTACGACCAAAAAAATGCAAAAAAAAACTCTGCAAAACTCGAAATATTTGTACTGCCATGAAAACGCCGAGTGTATCTACCTAAGTTAAAGCGACGTTAAGATAACGATAGAAAAATTCAAAAGACACGAGTGCACGTACAGTTCTAGGAAAGTCTGCGGTGCAGGTAGATAACGCACGTAGAAAAATTATATTCTACCTCAAATTCTACAACGCTATGCTAATGTACGCACGGTTCACTCGAAAAACGAAAAAGCTAAGCGTACTTCTCGGAGTACTCCAGAACGAAAGCGTCGAGAAGGAAAAATTCAAAGACAATAACTGTACATGCACGAGTGCGGAATGTGAACAAAGAAGAAGCAAAAGTAAGGTTGGAATTTATATTTGTCTGCTCTTCTAGACTTGAACATTCCTGGAGTTAAGAGTAAAAACTTAGAGACCCATAGCATGCAGGCATTTTCCCGCCACTCTTCAGAAACGGCATCTCAATAAAAGGTTTTAAATTGATGCAAGCAATAGATAACATGTTTCTCTAGTTTGAATTATATGTTTGGAAAAAGTTATTTACTCTGAATTGCAGACTTTGAACATTTGCAATTTGCTGATGTGAGTTTACGAATCTGTGTCATAAGATGCGAATAAATAAGTTAAGTCTTATTAAAAAATAAATGTCATGCGAGTATATAACAACCCGCAAGGGCTCGTCTTCATCTCCAGCTTAGGCGTTGCAGGCAAGAGTGGTTTTTACATTATTAATGAGATTTCGTTGCCAATAGACGCATTAGAAATTAATTAAGGCGTACGTGCTGGCTCAGGCGCTTTTCGTCCGCATTGGCAGCCGATCAGAGCCTTTTCCTCAGCGTGGAAACGACACGCCACGTCACCGAAAATTGATGTTTGACGCTCGACGCGAGAACCTTCGATGTGTTCAAAGGAAGCGAATGTGTGGAACCGCCAAAACCGGCTACATAGAGATACAGCCTCGTTGCGTAATCTGCATCAGATTGCACGGAACACCTGACCAATCATACGCTTATTGATGAGCATGGAGCATAGCTAACCCTATTAGTGAAACACAACTAGGCAAAATCAACAGAACACAAACCGAGTTAGTCAACCAACGCTTACGATTTGCGGTTATTAATAATTCACGAGGGTATTACGCGTGGAAATTTTTACATCGTAAGATCTATCTCGCGAAATTGTGAGGCATGAGGTTCATTAAAAATTATTTCCAACGTCAATCTTTGCAAGTAGAAGCAGAAGTAAGGAGTGACGTGTTTGGTTAGTGTAAAGCAAAGATTTATGGAGTGTGATTAATCATTTCCTTTATTAACACAAAACCCGGTCGAATTTGCTGACATATCTCAGAGGAGCGTCTCGCCGTCGGCAACGGCGATAGATACGAAACACCCGCTCGCAACATCCACCTGAACGTATTTTCGAACGGTAATGCAGAGTCGCAAAGATGATGTTGTTAACGATGATGAGTTTACGTAGAGGGTGGTTGAAAATACACAACGCAGTAGCTCTCACCAGCAATATCGAAACATCGCCAGCTGCCATCGGATCTCTTATAAATATTTTGCAAAAATTGTGTGCCCGAGCAAATCCTCATCTTTTTCACGTGTGAAAACACGTATGTTGTATTCAATTAAGTAAATGTCATCTGAAAGCGTTACCATAACCTGCTGGGTTATTTTTTTAAATATTTTTTAATTGACTTCTTCCTGCCTTTTGACTCTAACCTTGACATCGGCCGGACCAAGCTTCCGCAGCTGTTCAGTATGTATGACAATTCAACTTTGTACAGCGACCACAATAATCATGAATCGTGGAACCTAGTTTTTGCTCAAAGCTTGCAATCGAACAGATAATACGTTGTTAATTAATTTTGCAGGCACATAATTAACAGGTCGTAAGCACTTACTTAAAATTGAGATACGAAGTATTCTTAATTCGCCCCAGCCGTTGGTAAATAATTGAAAATAAAAACAAAACAACGCTTGAACTGGAAACAGAAAGTAGGAGACGTAAAGACAAGCTCAGTTCTTATATAGCGCCCTCGACTTGGCAATAAGGACATTGCTGTAACACACGCCAAATCTCGTTTCAAGTAGGTCGTTGTCAAAACTCAGATGAAACGGTTTTTATTATTAAAAAACGCGTTTGCTCATTTTGTTCAACACACGACAAGCGAAATTTTATGATATTATTTTATATTACATCATGTTTACTCAGTACCTTCCCTTTTGCTGAAAAAATCTGTATCGTCTGGCTGCGTACCGTACACACACACAATTTTCAAATTAGCTTTTATGTTTGTCTGTCGTTTTGAATTACAAACAAAACAGATATTGACAAAGGTGCCCAATTCCATTAGAACTTTCATAAATAACTGGACACAAAAAATCGAACAAACACTGTCTGGAAATTCAATATTAAAACTGAGAAATGAGTTAAAGGCACTAACAGGAGTTTTGTGTAAACAAATTACCTTTTGTGAGAATAATTACACAAAAGTGTGTTTATATTTGTTTCAACTTCACTCAACGTTAAAATCGAAAAATTAATATCTTGTATTGACAGCGCTGATGCAAGCGTTATATTGAGTGGTGATGATTATGTTCGTTTAGCGTTGGTTGCTCGGATATTGCATTTTACCAACACAGTGGCCTTTTGCCAATCGTGAGCAAACTGCTATGTGGTGGTTATTGCAGAGCTTCAGCCTGTGGTCGCGAGAGAAGATGAGAGATTGGAAAATATGATACGAAAGTGGAATCAATCAATATCTGAACCATAACATTTTTCCGGAAATAATATCGGCACTAGTGACCATATCTAACAGAAAATTTCAACTTGAGCACACGAATATCATTTATTAAAAAAATGGCCGATGTGGCTGTGGAGTTTCAAGTGCTTTCAAAAACAAATTTGTTTACAGGTAATTTTCTCTAATTATAGAAAGGAAACAGTCTGTTAGGAACAGCATTTAAAGTTATCATGATGTTTCAAATATTCTTAAATAATCCGACACATCCGCCCTTGTAGCTTGCATTTGCATAACGCCAGCGGCTCCGCAGGCATTCGCAGGAGTATCAAGCGATTAGCACGGTTACAGAATGTACTCTGAACATTGAAAATTCATTTTTGTTTGTACTCCTACTACACGTATCTGCTAAACCGAATTTCGTACACATTTACAACATTTTCCTCGCTTTGAAGTCATAACAATTTTTTATAAATAAATTGACATAGAAAACTACAACAAAACTAAAGCGCCATGCATACAAAAAATATCAGCAAATATTTGTTTATAGTTTATAGCAAAGGTGGAAAGAACAACTGCAAGCGTTTCAACTACAGACACAGTTATTAAATTAAATTAAGCCGAAAACAAATTAAAAATGAATTGCAAATGGTGCTTTAAAAGCCGAGCGGAAACATCACAACGCGTTGTGTGCCAACTGAATTTTTAACAATCCAATGCTCTACATTGAAACGCTCAAATATGTTATGTGCAAAATAATGAATGTATTTAATTATTCATAACGCGAATAATTATGCAATCGGGTTTAACTAATAGCAAGGCAAAGTTTAGTGAATTTCAATAGGCAGCTAATTCGCCTGCACCACAAGTAAATTTTGCCTTCATGTAATCATCAAGTTTCATGTAATAAATCATATTTGTAATTGTTGTCTTCCTCTAAGGAAAAGCTACTTGAATATTTCGCCATAATTTGTGTCTTTGAAACATTATACAGACCAAATTGCTCCTCGACCAAGGTTCAACATACCGTAAATGTGTCGAATAAACAAAGATGTCTGTTCTCAGTGCTGCGTTTCGTTGGTAGCAGGCTTGTGATTCTCTGTTTATACAGTGTGCTTCTCTGTCTTTATCGCCATCTAGTTATCTTCAAACAAACACGCAGCATTCCTTTGTTTTCAGGATTTTGGTGTGGGTTTTATACGAAAAGTCTACTATTCTGCCGGTCTGCCAGTAAACGGGTTATACTGTTCCAACGAGTTATCTTGACAACGTTTGCAGATAATGTGGCTAATGGGTAGCGTCTGGGGAGTCTTTAATTGTGATATATCGAATAGTTAATAAAGTGCACAGAAGCATACGGTTGCGAACAGATATTATGCATGTCTGGCTGCAACTAATTTGCTCGATGGTAACCTAACAACGAAATATTTTCGAAAATATTATTACCTAGGGACCGACACAAAGCGTTTTGAAGTTAAAATCAGTGACAGATTATCCTTGCTCGAAACGGGTATATTTAAAATTATAAATTTTTGCATACGCATTGCTAACACATTCAGTTTCAGTACAATGGAAAAAACATCTCGTGTTAACCATATTTTATGCAGATTTATTACCGCAGGAGATTTTTACCACGGCTTGAAGTACATAAAGAGTTCCAGTCCATTGTCTAAAACGGCCCGACCGACGTTAATTAAAATTGAAATAGAACCTGTTTCCCAATCTAATTCCGGATATAGAACCATAGCCAAACGTGAGAACGAACATGTGGTCATCGCCAGTGGTCAGGTACCGATACGCACGGCAATTCAATCAGACAATATCGCAACGATTTTGCCAGCTGTTTGGAGCTCAGATCTTTCGAGAATTATTGGAAACAATTTTGAGGCTCCGAAACGCACATTATCTTTCTTTGCGCCAATGTTAACTAGGCCGAGTTGGATTTGCCGTGCCGCTGATAGTACTGGAGGCCAACCTAGTGGAGGTAGCAGTGCAGGCGGTTCTGCAGGAAAACAATCACCTCCTACTACACCACCAGGAGGTCAGAAGCCCCCAAAGACTCCTTCAGTAGTACAAAAACCACTAGCAACTCCTCCAGGTGGACCAACACCACCAGCAGCTTCTCCTGGTGGACAAACACCACCAACGAGACTTCCGGGTGGCCAAGCTCCACCAGCGGCTTCTCCTGGTGGACAAACACCACCAGCGAGACCTCCGGGTGGTCAACCTCCACCAGCGGCTTTTCCTGGTGGACAAACATCACCAGCAAGACCTCCGGGTGGCCAACCTCCACCAGCAGCTTCTCCTGGTGGACAAACCCCACCAGCTAAACCTCCGGGTGGCCAACCTCCACCAGCGGCTTCTCCTGGTAGACAAACACCACCATCGAAACCTCCGGGTAGCCAACCTCCACCAGCGGCTTCTCCTGGTGGACAAACACCACCATCAAAACCTCCGGGTGGCCAACTTCCCCCAGCAGCTTCTCCTGGTGGACAAACACCACCAGCAACACCTCCGGGTGGCCAAACTCCACCAGCAGCTCCTCCAGGTGGACAACCCCCTTCTGCGACTCCACCCGGTGGACAGCCACCATCAGCTCCAGGAAGCGCACCTCCACCCACCGGATCAGGACCTTCGAGCACGGGAGGAAGTGGACCTGGTCTCACAAATGAACCCATGATTAAAGCGCCCATTCACGTCCCAGGACTGCCTGGAGCTTATGCAGAAGCGTTGTATTCTGCTGCGTATAAACAAAACAAACTCGACATCGTAGAGCAAGATTTGATTAAAATCCGTAACGTGTATAATGCTGATGTAACACTGCGGGACTTCCTGCTGTCACCTGACGTAACCATTGCGCTGAAACTAGAGGGAATCCAAGGCTTCAAGAAGTTGAACATCGACGGTATTACGATGAACTTATTGATAACTGTAATTCAGAGAAGACGAATGACAAAATTATTGAAAATCATTGCCGGATATCTCGAGATTGTAGCTGCTCATAAAGGTATTGTCGATTGTCAGATAATGTCAGCACGACCTCTGAACCCCGATCAGAAGAAACGGTTACAAGATACGCTGGCAAAGTTCTTGCCAGACAAAACGAGTCGTCTAACAGAAACAGTCGATGCGAACATAATCGGTGGCTTTATTTTGCTTATCGGCCAGCATCACATCAACATGAGCATGCAGAAAATATTCGTTAAATACGAGAGTCTGATTAGGGTGGCTGCCTAAGTTGCTTTTGCAATTGATTCGTGTGACAATTAAATTTTATTTAAATTGAACGAATATTTCTTGTAATATGTTTACTTACTCGCAAGGATCCCAAACGATGATTCCGAGGCCTGGGCAGTCCACTTCATTGATGATCTCACATTCCCGTTTGTCGCAAACACACGTCGGCGCTGTGAAGCCGCCACAAAATGCAATAAATGCAACGAGAGCCAACACTAGAGCACCTCTCATTTTGTTCACCGCCACCCCGTTGGTCTAATCACATTACGCGCGCGTCTCGGCCGAAAATTACATCACGATGGTGCCTTCCGTAGGCACGAGCGACACGCACTACACAAATCGCCAATTAACGATTTGATCGCGAAGCGTCGATAATTCTAATCAGCGTCACGAATTGCCGTCGCGCAACTGTTTGCCGATGTCCGATATTCTCACACGGACAGTCCGCCGTTCATCACCCCTTCGATAATTACAAAATTCAAAAATCCGCACGGCTGAAATTAATCGTGTCCTTGGAGTGGTTTAGGTTTTTAGTCCAAACACATCGAAAAGTAAGCAACGGCAAACTGGCAGCGAAAGTTAGGTAATCCTAAATCAGAGTAATTTATTTATTCACACACAAACGGCGCAAACCGTGGCGGCGGCGTTGGTCGAGTTTCGCTGGTGGCTTGCAGGGGTAAGGGACGTGAGGCGGCGTTGGAGCACGCGACTGCACACGCACGCTTCGAGCTCGCAGGGTCGAAGGATGGAGCGCGAATGCGTATCCGTCCGCTTCGGGGTAGAATATAGGTGGGACTGAGCGTGTGGCGGCTCGTCCGCCGCCTGCGTGCTCTCGCCTGCCCGCGAGCGCGCTGGAAATGAGCGCTTGCGTCGCATTGTTTTATATTTCCTCAGGTAGCCGTATAATCTCACGACGACGGCGCCGTTCGCCGCTAACTTTCGCTCTCTTCGTGAAAACCGTGTCCTCCCCCCTTCCTGCTCCCAATTGAATTGGGGCAGGTCTTGTCAACTCCTTAGATCTAAATAATAAAATTACGAAATGCAATTGCAACTGCTCACAAATGACGTGTTAAAATGTCGCTTCCTTTTTAAGTCAATTAACAATTCATCTTTTACTTAAACGTGAGGTGCTTTTTGGTTAGGATAGGTCTTTTAGGCAAAGATATTGTGTGTCAAGTCCAAAGCAGTGTTTGTTACTCACCCAAAATAAAACGTCGATAAATTTATAGTCCTCACTTGTTGGTGGTTTTTAAATTGACTCGAACGAGCAATTGTGGGCAAGTTATGGTCCTTTTTGAATGTGTTAGTATGTTCCAGCATTCATCGTAAACGCTTAGTCGAAAAATAAACGATTTACGACGAGTTTTTCGTGCGCGCTCTCGCCAAAAACTCTGCAAACTTATGCATGAACGGGAGGCGATGCGATGGAGACAGATTCAAATTCGCTAGTGATAAAACACGATAAAACAATTCCAAATTTAGAAGGCCATGAATGTTTGACATAATTCAAAATCCAATTCGACGTGAAAAAATATCTATTTCTTGCAAATGAATGTCATCAAATTCCTTGTAGAAATTCGCGCTTAACATATCGCCGGAAAAAGCAGTAGTTGGATAATAGAAAATCGTTAGCATGGACTACAGACCTTCGGGAAGTTCTGCTGGCAACGGCCAGTTCTACTGTCCTGGACAGTTTATGGTTAACCGCTTACCATCTGGTGGCTACATGTATCAGGACAATGCAGAGCCGTCTAGATTCAATGCCCAACCAAGACCAACGAGCGATGGCAGCAACATTGGATTTCCTCCGCCATGGAACACCATGATGCAAGGACGCCAATCATCACAATGGCAACAACAACAACAACAACAACAAAACGCACCATTGGAAAATGGCCACTCGTCGATCGGTTGCATGCCGGTATATCCGCCGAGCGGACACCCAACTCCCGGAAGCCCGAGTTCATACAACTGCATGAACAGACAAGAGCATCTCCAGCAGCCCATTTATCCATCTGCTGCAGACTTCGCGGCGTTTTACAACAACAACCAGCCCGGTGGCAGCAATAACAACAACCGACAGTATTAAACGTTCGTCGAAAGATTTTACCTACCCGACTATGTGAATGCGCATAATTTGACTTGTTCAGGTGATTGCAATATGTAGCTGAAATTAAATGAGTTGTAACGTGGCATAATATTCTTTAAGAAAACCAACGCGCGATTCAAGTCAAAATGAGACCAATGTTGCAGGAATAAAAAACTATTTCTATCAACATATTGAATTTTATTTATATATATTAAATATATCAAAAAAAAAAGAATTGTATAATGAAGATTTACACAAAAGAAAATTATTTTGAACATTCAATCAGTGCGTTAACGTGCCGTAAATTTCCTGTACTTTTTCGTTAAAGATGGTGAGATAACTCCGGTTATCGGGTTTTGCTAGAAACGAGCCCACTCTCCGATGAGCCAACACGAAATACTCAGCAAACGTGTCGCCCACTAGACGAACAGCAGTCGGACAGCGCTCCATTGCACTCGACCACGCACCAGCAACGATGTCTTCAATAAAGACGGTTTGTTGGAAGTGGCCAGCAGTGAGGAGGAACAGAATGCTAATCAAGAACGTGCACGACAGCGCCGCGATGGCGAAAGCGGAGAATCCCGTCTTCTTTGAAGGTTTCTTTGCCTTGGGCCTTTCTTTAATAACAGTTGCTTCAATTGGTCCAGCCTTACTTTCAATCTTAGTCCCGGAAACCGTATGTTTTACCTCCTTCTTCTTCTTCTTTTCCTGTATTGGTGACTTAGATTTCTGAGCTATTAACTCATTTGCCCTCTCCTTCTCTTTCTGCCTTTGTTTCTCGCGATTATCGCGCTCTTCATCAACCTTCTCTTTAAGTTTTGTAAAGAAATAGATCATGTTTGATGCACAAATCTGACATTGGGATGTGTCCAAACAATCACCAGCTGCTTCCTGAATTGCTGGCACAAGTGGATTGTCTTTCAGGTCGAGCCATTTTAAGTTCTTGAGCTGGCTAAAACTCAATGGCAAATGTTGCAACTCATTCTTGTACAAGTCTAGATGCTTGAGACGATGGAGATCACCAAAATTGTCAGGTAATTTCTTTAGCTTGTTCTTACTCAGGTCCAATTTTGTAAGATTAACTAAACTTGGAAATGTTTTCTGCAGTAAAAGCAGTATATTGGTAAATATACCATATTATATAGCTAATAAGTATATGTAATAAACTTACAGTTAATTGAGTAAGGTGGTTGTTTGAAAGGTCCAAACTCCAAACCTTGCGATATGCTGCCTACAAATAGAACGCATTTATGGAACTTTATAGCAACAAAATTTTTAACTTATTTTCCTTACAATATCCTTGACAGGAACTTCGTGCAAATCACACATACTTAAGTCCATTTCCCCATCGTCCACCTTGTCGGCGAGATTGATTTTGGAAGCCGGCGCCATTCTTCTTCGATAATTTTCTGATTCTATGTAAAGCAACAAATAACAATCAATTTTGACAGAATTTTTCGGGAAATGCAAGCTTTGATTCAAATAAGTAGCAACGACGTTTTTGTTTTTGCAAATGATGAAGTTTGCCGGCTTGACTTAAAACAAAACAAACACGGGAAACGGGGACGACACGTCACAACGAACGCGGATTGCGTTGTCGGCGTTGTCGGTACAACGCAGTGCAACACAGTACAATATACAGCTGATTTTGCTTCAAAGAGATTCGTTGCGGATCATCACAAGTACGTGGATTCTGTCTAGAAAAGAAAAACGCAACGCAAAATTATTTCAAGTCCTTCCAAGTTGGTACTGAATACTGCGTAGAAAATGTAACTACCGCATGCCTTGCAGGCTTGCAGGTTAAAAATCATTTTTACTAGCATTAGCGCCAGTTAAGCAATTTGCTACTAGTATATTTTGTAAAGATTTTTATTCACTTTTCTGGTATTCAAATATTTTTCTTGTCAATCACGTGATGCTGTGTACCTTGTTGTAGAGGAAATTGGGCATGCATTGCTTTCCAAAATTTTCCATGTTAAACTCAAATGTAAGTAACGAAAAATAAAGCGATGTGAAATTGTCACGGATCAAATACATAATCTGATGAATGCAGCGGTTTTATTAAATTAATTATAGTAAGAAAATGGCCTGTGAAGCACTTCTCACATGACCAGTTTTTAGAGTGCAAACAGAACGGAACTGAACCAACTACAGAAATCTACCAACTATCAATAATGGTATTAAAAACATATAAAATAATGAGTTTATTATTAATATGCAAATGCAAGCTGGTGACTGAGACTCTTGAAATTTCAAAAGGGTTATTAAACTCCAGTGCCATGACTGAACAATGAGTACATGTGACATTTTTTGGATATGCACATGACATTGACTATTAGAAGCAATTTATGTGAAAGCCTCATTTGCTTAGCCACATTGGACAGGATGCAGTTATCTCTGATAGTTTGTGGATGTGCAAAAGCTTATATGTTGACTTGTTCCAGA
Source organism: Ecitophya simulans (assembly GCA_027574965.2). NCBI lineage: Eukaryota > Metazoa > Arthropoda > Insecta > Coleoptera > Staphylinidae > Ecitophya > Ecitophya simulans. The sequence goes on from JAODGE020002792.1 coordinate 10,891, forward strand.
AGGCATGTGAGCTTGGATGATATTTTCTTCCTTAGATACATCATGGAAATACATTACTTCCTATGCTTAGTTCCAAATATAAGTATAAATTTTTTGTATCTAGATATTTTAATTAAATTAGTAAGATGTAAAGGGTAAGCATCTCTGAAGTAATTCCATTTGGATGCATAAATGGGTGGCCGACCTATATAAAAAATGCATTCAAGGCTTATTGTTAGATAGAATGAGATATTAAAATAGATAAATTATTTTATCATCAGTTATTGATTGAAGAACATTGTGGGATGAAACACCTGAGGAGATACTGCATGATGGATGGAATGGAAGCAATTTATAAAGAGACGCAAATAAACAATTCAAATTCCGACACCCAGAAGGGTATAAGGATCTCAGAAACTCAAATGTAAGTAACGAAAAATAAAGCAATGTGAAATAGTTATGGATCAAATACATAAACTCATTAATGCAGCTATTGTATTAATGGATTGAGGCAATTGGCAAAGAAAATTTGAGAAATATGCATTCATTTGTTATTTATAGTGCAAAAATGGTATGTAAAGCACACTTCACTGATGACCAGTTTTTCAAGTGCAATTAAAACTGAACTGATCTCAGACATGACGCCATTTTCATCAGAAATTACTAATTATCAATAATACATATAACATTATGAGTTTCTTATTAATCTCTTATGATTTTAGAGCTTCTAGGATTTGTGGAAAACACAGACTCTGTGTCTCCAACTTTTGTGTCCCATGTATGTTATTAATTGATCAAAATTAAATTGAATACTGAAGTTTACAATTTACATATACATACAATAGTTAATATCTGCCTTCCTCCAGAGCCCTTCTTCTACGACAGTAGCATGTGTGACATAGTGGAATTAGTTTAAATATTGATTGTATTATTCCTCTAATTTGTATGCAGCAGAACATACTTTTTAGAATCGGCTTTAACACGCGTTCTAGAACAGCTAGCTTTGCGATTATCACATCATTGCGTAGCAGAAGCGTTGGTCTTTCACTTTCCGTATAACTTATCGTCGAATTTCTACAGGAAGTGGGTCAAAATGGCTCTCGAAATTAAACAATTTTTGAACTTTTGCAAAACATGCTTTGCAAAATCGGCTGTAACACGCGTTCTAGAGCAGATATTTTTGCCAATTTTACGTCATTGTGTAGCAGAAGAGTTGGTCTTTCAATTACCGTATAACTTATCTCCGAATTCCTACCGAAAGTGGATCAAAATGGTCATCGAAATGAACCAATTTTTTAACTTTTGCAAAACATGCTTTGCAAAATCGGCTGTAACACACGTTCCAGGGCAGATATTTTTGCCATTTTTACGTCATTGTGTAGCAGAAGAGTTGGTCTTTCAATTACCGTATAACTTATCTCCGAATTCATACCTGAAGTAGGTCAAAATGGTCCTCGAAATTAACCACTTTTTGAACTTTTGCAAAATATGCTTTGCAAAATCGGCTGTAACACGCGTTCTAGGACATATTGTTTTGCTATTTTTA
>JAODGE020002815.1:0-13122 GCA_027574965.2 Ecitophya simulans
GCGTGTTACAACCGATTTTGCAAAGCATGTTTTGCAAAAGTTCAAATATTGGTTAATTTCGAAGGCTGTTTTGACCCACTTCCGGTAGAAATTTGGAGATAAGTTACACGGAAATTGAAAGACCAACTCTTCTTCTACGCTATGATGTAAAAATAGCAAAAATATTTGCCCTAGAACGCGTGTTACAACCGATTTTGCAAAGCATGTTTTGCAAAAGTTCAAATATTAGTTAATTTCGAGGGCCATTTTGACCCACTTCCGGTAGAAATTTGGAGATAATTTACACGGAAATTGAAAGACCAACTCTTCTTCTACGTTATGGTGTAAAAGTGGCAAAAATATCTGCCTTAGAACGCGTGTTACAACCGATTTTGCAAAGCATGTTTTGCAAAAGTTCAAATATTGGTTAATTTCGAAGGCTGTTTTGACCCACTTCCGGTAGAAATTCGGAGATAAGTTACACGGAAATTAAAAGACCAACTCTTTTTATACGCTATGATGTAAATATGGCAAAAATATCTGCCCTAGAACGCGTTTTACAGCCGATTTTGCAAAGCATGTTATGGAAAAGTTCAAAACTCCGTGTTTGACCATTTATTAAGTATGTTCTACTTTCAATTAACAACTGTTCCATATATTTACCCAAATACATGTATAACAGACTCTCAATCACAATAATTGCTCTAATAAAGCCAGAAAAGGCCATTGAATCAATTGCCCCGTGGCGATTGCAATAAGTTATTAATCTACTGATAAAAGCGTAAATCCAACAGTGATCTATATACAATCTATGTATATAAAAAAAACAATATAATGCATACAATTTTTTCTTGAGAAAAATTGAGTCAACACAATAATGTAAGTAATAACAAAACATCTATACAACCAAGATGAATAAATTAAATAAAAGACGAAACGTTTGTCTCGTGCTTGCACTTTGTGTGTATTTGGTATTTCAATATGGTATTCCTTGAGTTTGCAATTAGCGACTTGTACTAATTAACGTTGACATACTTAGATATCGCGCCTCGTACACAACATTTAACGCATTTTTCTTTTTTGCTAAACATCTCGATCGCATCGAATTTCCCTAAGCCTCGAACTACAGTTGATCCATACGCGTCTTTCACCAACGCACGAACTCTTTGTACTCGTCGTTCACTGACACCCTCTTTATTGTCTCGTATCCCAGTATAATGCTAAAACTAAATGACGCCGATTGAATCAGTCGTGCGCTCAGGCCCTTGCAGAACATGAGCAGGCCTTCTTCTCGCCAGAGTCCTTGAAAGGCGACCTTCATCGACTCCAGCCGCTGCACCTGCAAGCGGGCGCGCACCACGTCCAGCGGGTTTGTTATGATGGTCGTCGTGAATCCGCCGAGCGTGCCGGCAATCGTCTGTATGAGTAGATGCGACATATGCGGCGGTAATATTTTGTGCAATTCGTCTAGACACCCAAGAAATCAATATTTCCGAATAAAAAGACAGATGAACAATTTTACCTTGATATATATGGTAAAATCCCCACCAAAGGGCAGAATTAGGAACATATGCGCACAAACTTGCGGCATAGCCACGGTAAAAACCTCCGACGCCGTCGGTTTTAATAATATGTTTGATCACTTCGGCTGTTAATGTAAGACGTGACGCGCCTTCCAGTTTGATACCAAAAGGATTAAACTCAACCTAGAATAAGATTAACTATTGCAATGAATTAGATAGATTAATATAAAAACAGTGGAACTTACAGAAGACCCTTTATTTTGAACACCCATCATCATTAAATGTTGACTGATGACATCGAAAGGTACAATAATTGTTTGCCCAACAATCGACGCAGATGCACCAGCAATCAAGGCTCGAATTCGTGAATCGATCTGCTTCTGTGCCAACACATGTCTGACTCCCTCATAAGTGGAAACATAAAAAACACCTGAACATAACGAGCAATCACAGTTAGCATTACACAAAGCGCCTGTTCAAAAAGCTCGCAGATACTGACCACTGAATATTTGAACGGACGATATCCAAAAGCCTCGATACAAGCCAACAAACCCCTCTCCCATCAAAATCTTTCGATACGCATCGATCATGCCAGTGTACATGTTGTTGTGCTTCTGGATCTGCAGGCGCGTTTTGATCAGCGTCAAGGGGTAGAGTGCGCAGCGTACGGTGAACGAACTTAGCATGGACAGGGGAAAGAACTTTGTCTTGTCCATCATGTCCCATTCGATGGTGCGAATGTACGGATCGCTCTCCACGATCGAGGCCATCATCACTTCCGCGTTCGGTCGATGCGATGAACAACTGAAACTGGATGCGTGCGTGCGTGCGCGTCGCTCACGATATCATTATTGCTTTGATGGTGAAATATTTGAATTTTTCGCAATAACGTCTCATAACGTGCGGCCGTGCGTGCAGCGATCGAGGGTGTATTCCATTGTTTTCGCGAACGGCTCGGACACTGGCGCTACGTCAGCATAATTTCGAACGCTCGGCGAGAATTTGGCGCGGCGCGTTTGCCGTGCGACGAGCACGCCTTCGCTCGCACTACGACTTTGTTTTGTTGACAATTGAAGCGGACATCGGCGTGACAGACAACGAGCAGGTGCCATCGACAGGACAACTGCGTTACATTCAAATCTCACTGTCTAGTTAGTTTGCTTTCGTCAGGATTGCAGCACTGCTTTTACCCCCACCACTTGGAATATCGCCTCCTGCCGCTACTTGCGGACAATTACTTTACCATCTCTTATAATTATCCTTTCACATTTCAAAACATGGTCAATTTTAATCCAGAAAGTTCAATTTCAGTGCATACTATCGATATGCAGTGGTTTGAAACGAAACGTATGTTTATTTATATTTATTTCGACGAACTAGCACGTTTAAATGGCATAAATGGTGGAATCTGCAATAATGCCGTGAACAAGAGAATTTACCGATGCGTTACTTGTTTTATCCGTATTGCTGTTTCAGACAGAACAGCTCCATTGTGACTATACAGTAATTACGACAAAAATTTATTCGCACGCCTTCACCAATGCCTCGCCGACTTCGACGGCAATCTGACCCTCGGCACGTGTCTGAAACAATAAATGCGGTTCACATTTCAACTCCAAATCGAACGACAGAGTAACACGTACGATATCGGTGGTGGCAGAAGAAAGCTCGCTTTGTGCTTTGCTCAAAACATCGCGTGCGGCGGAGATGTCCAATTGTTCGACTGGGCAGGCCTCTTCAGCCAGAACCTGGTAGCATCACAAAGAAAAAGTAACTTATGGAACTAACAAATCCTTTGAATGCACGAACTTTCTAACCAACCGTCTATCGTTCATACCTGAACAGAAGAATCATCATTGATTGTGACAGTACCACTAGAAACAAAGTATTTCTTTGAAGCACCCTCATTTTCCATTACAGTGACAACTCCTGGTTTCAGGACGGCCAGAGTGGGCACATGCTTGGGCAGGATACCAAACGCGCCAGAGAAAGAAGGTACATCTACTTGTCTGACTGACACACCATTGTAGAAAACCTAAGTGAAAAATGAAACGTTTTTATTTGATCCTTACAGTTTAGTGCACTCTCGTTACTTGATTGCCAGCAGCGAACGTGAAGCTCATTTCGTCGGCGTAGCCGCGCTTGGCGAAGTTGTTCACACTCGGGCGGGCGAGCAAACGGGAGAAGGAACGCACAGCAGCCATTTCTACAAAAGTTCTTAATCAGAACAGCAATTGGAATACGAAAAATGCCTACAGAAAGACATTGATCGGGTCATAACCTCCAATATTACATAATCCTCTCAGCACAAGTCGTTGTAAAATAAAGATTGCTTCTACTACGGTTAGTTGTTGTATTAATATGCGCGCGATTGACAAACGCCTAATTGTTATGAATACTCACTATTTAGTTGAAATAGATGAAAAACTTGGGAAAACCGCACGGCGTCTATTCGCACTAGCTGCACCAGCGATTCCTTGTCAGCGAGCAGGGAAATGTTTTGCGCTTAGGTTGGCAAAATGCGTGGCGCCCTCGCACGTGGTAGGCGGAACTATTTTGCAAACTCATAAAGCCATGTTATCACGCAGTTGTCTTTTTGAATTATTTATACCCAGATGACGGCCGTTCAGGCCGTTATTAACAAGTGCATAGTTCAAAATTACATTTATCAAATTAGGTCACTAATATGATAAACAATTTTTCTTTAAAATTGTTTTTTTGACGAAAAGTTTAAAATTCCTGCTGAAACCTGCATGTAAGGCTTTATAGCAATTATATAATGTACTTCCTATTTATTAACTTATAGCTAAATGCTTTTTATATAAATTCTAACCTAGTATCTCTAATAGTACTTAAAGGTTTTTGAACTTATAAAAATGAAGAACCTTAGCGTGGGTGTTCTTTCGAAAATTCCCAACTTACTTAACGAGCTCCGAGCGCGATTACCTTCAGAAGTATCCTTATTGAGTCTCACTATGACTACAAAGAACCAACAACAGGTGGAAAATCCTGTAGATATTATTGTTGCTGATTTTGATTTACTAGGACCGCATCTATGCGCTTTGAACAATGTAAAATTCGTGCAAGGGACATGGGCAGGAGTAGATGCTCTAATGCCCTACGTCCGTCCAGATTTGAAATTAAATTTTCCCGTCTTGAGATTTTCCGGCCAACATTTCGGCAGAATTATTTCCGAATACGTTCTCGCGTGTATCGTCAATCACGAAAGAGACTTTTGGCAAGTTCATGAAAATCAGCGCAAACTGGTGTGGTCGCAGGAAGGAAAGATTCATTCCTACAGGACAATCTATGACTTGACTATAGGCGTGATGGGCGTTGGGCAGATTGGCAGCAGATGTAAGATTGACACCAAATTAAACTATAAATTAAGTTACTAAACGTAAAACCTCTTTAGTGATGGAAACTTTGAAATTTATGGGTGCAAATGTTCAGGCGCTCGGCAGACGTCGAAACATCGATCCTAAACAGCTTCCTTACGTTGACAATTATTTCTGCACATCGCAATTGTCCTCATTTCTCACCAAATGTGATTATATCGTTAATACGTTACCGAACACCAATGAAACTCGCGGGATGCTTAATAATCCCGCACTGGAGCCATGCAAAGGTAAATTTCTTAAAATTTTATAAACAATAAAATGCCCACAATAACATTCGTATCGTTTTTTATAGCAAAATGTCCCGTCTTCATAAACGTCGGACGTGGCGGAGTTATTGCAGACGAGTCACTTTTACATGCGTTAGAAAATAATTATTTATCGCACGCCTATTTAGATGTGTTTAATCAGGAACCCTTGCCAGAATGTCACGCTTTCTGGTCCTCAAGAAAAGTACGAAATGCAGTTTCTCTTATATTTATGTCTATTACAAAACAATCCTTACAAATTGTTGATTTAGGTGAAAATTACTCCGCACGTTGCTGCGACGAGTCGCGCCCAAGACATCGCAGAACAATTCGTGGAGAACTTGCAGAGATTTCAACAAGATGAAGCATTTCCAACCGAAATTGATTTCACACGTGGTTACTAACCGTGTTAACGTGTTTGTGATACGAAATATTAAAAGCAAAATGCAGTAAAGATAAAAATTATTGGTTACATTATCTTTTCAATGTTATTACAGCTATTAAAACATTTATACCGTGTGCGCGCTTATTGTGGGCATTTGACGCAGCAGGAATTTCTAACAATAAGCGCAGGTCTGAAGCGCCTGAAAGCTTCGTTTAGAAGCAACCCGCAGCGCAAGCAAAGCTACACACGACAGCGCAAATGCATTTAACTAAAACCACGCTCATTCTACTAAAACAAGCGCTAGAATCAACATTTAAATATAACATAGGAGTTGGCGCACTAGCAGTAAGTGATACATCAGTGAAGCTCCGATTTTAAACGTGCTTTATTCATTTTCCGCAGATGGGACGCAAACTGGCCGCGTTTGACTTTGACCACACAATAGTCGATGACAACAGCGACATTGTTGTGAGAAGCTTAGTATCGAAGGATTCAATCCCCGAATCAGTGAAGAAGCTTTACAAAAACGACGGTTGGACCGCCTACATGCAGGGCGTATTCGAAACATTGCACGTCAACGGCATATCAGAAGATAACATCATTGCAGCTATGAAAACAGTACCCGAAACAAAAGGGATGATCGATCTCATCAAGAACCTGAGTGAAAAGCTCGACTATGACGTTATCATAATAAGTGACTCAAACACGTATTTAATCAACACCTGGCTCGAGCAAAACGATTTGAAGCACAATGTATGCAAAGTGTTTACGAATCCCGCCGTTTTCGTAAGAGGAGTGCTTCGCATCTCGATGTACCACCTCCAAACGGAGTGCAAGCTAAGCACAAAGAATCTCTGCAAAGGAAAGATTTTAGAGGAGTTTCTTGCAAGTCAGAAGGAAGTGGGTATTGTATACGACAGAATTGTTTATGCAGGTGATGGCAATAACGATTTTTGTCCAATTTTGCGCCTATCGGAGAAAGATTTGGCATTTGTCAGAGACAAATATGCTTGTTTGCAGCTCGTGCAAAAAGCCCAAGCTGGTCTTCCAATTCCCGTTACTGGGCAGACGTATAACATTAAAGCAAAGGTGATTGTGTGGAATAATGGTCTAGAAATTTTGGACGCAATCAAAAACTTGGAGTAAGCTGCATGTTGCTAGGATGTAGGATATATTGTGCCATTGTAATGTGATTATAAATGGACATAAAGCGGTGCCAGCTTGCTCAAATGTGCAGTCTTAATCTTACAAGATTAACTGTGTCAGCTGCCTCACCTGTTCTGCAGCTATATTTATCGAGAGTGTCAATTGCAAAATCTATTTATGAAGAATTATTCCGTTTCGTTTAATGTTGTAACTTTCCGGTGTGATAAAATATTTTTGTGCTCAAAGAATTTATTGTTATAATGAAACATTCCTTGATGTGATTGTGATTTTATGTTTGCAAAAAAATTACAATAACAAAATCAATTGTGCATCAATAACGAACGGAACATTCGTTAATGTGCGAGAAATATTGTCATACGTTGTTGTTAATTGTTCTGTCCGGTTGGGAAGAACAAGAGGACGATGGTTTAAACATTATATTTGTAATAAAGTGGAAAATTACATAATATAAATCGTAAACTATAGGTATAAAAATATTCTGCTCTTCGACAAATTGCAACTCGACGTTGCCTCATTGGACTGCAATCGACCGTCGCAACGGCGGGCAACAAAATACTATGCAATAACAATCGTAAAACTTCTCTGACAAATATAATATGAATCTCTTGGTGACTAAACGCTATACAAATAAAAACGTGAAACATTGTAAATATACCTATGGCTTTCTCGTTGCACGCGCGCATTGCATAACAAAAATAATAATTTACACAATAGTGGGGCCGCTGCGCGGGCGTGTAACACGATATATAATCCATCTAAAACAAAACGCGTATAAATATCTGCCGTCTAAGCTAACAACTCGTGCGATGATCGAGAGAGAGATAGAGAGAAAGGAGAGAGAGCATCTTTCGTTAAACGTCCGTGCGCATTAAATAAATTCGTCGTCGAGGGCGAAGAACACGCGAAGGTCGGCGTTGCGAGTGTGTTGGCAGTTTACGTATATATATATGTGTGTGTGTGTAGGTATTTTGAACTCGCAGCCTTCTTTCGTCGTGTCTTCGGCCTGCAGCGATGCGAATGTCTCCGCATGACAGCACGAGCAACGCACAGCATGAGATCCAATATATTACGATACATGGACAAATGGTCAATAAAAACCCTCTACCACAATGGCAAGTAACATAGCTGGGGGGAGGGTGGGCGGTCGCAACGAGGCCGTTGTTTTCGATCGCCACCATCGTCAACATCCAATAAACATTTAAACAATATTCAACAAACTGCCCCGCCCTGCATAACGCAATGTGTAGCGACAAACAAATAAGAGTTCGTTGTGTTCGTTCGTTCGTCCGCGCTCGTCGAAACAATCGAAAAGTGTGCAAAGCCAGCGCGGAAATTACAATGCGGAATAAATTAAACTAGTTGTAAGCGGCAAACGTTCGTTGTTCGACAATTAGGTAATTCGCTACGTACGACTAATGAGACATTTGCTGCAACGGCAGTCGATACAATTTTCGATTCGTCCGTGGCGGAGTTGTGAGTCGTGAGTATTCGATAGGTAAAACAATTAAAATAATAATAAAAAAAAAACAATCAAACAAACAATAAAGGTCACGCTAATGCCTTACGTTATGGTAAACTCTCGTTCCACTACGAACAAAACGCGAACTAAAAGCGACTTAAATTAATTTAAACCGTAGAATATGTACCAAACATTTTATCCTCCTAGTGCTTACGCGCCGTCCGCTATAAATAACAATAAATTCCATAATAACTCTCTTAATGAGCGACACTAAAATCGTAAATAAATAAAACAATACATCTACGACGTGCGCCGACGCGCGAACGCGCGCATACACGAAATAATACAGAAATGGCAAGAACTGTTTTGTCGAATAAATTCTTTCGTAGTTTGCATACGTCAACAATCGTCGTCCGCACCGCCAGCTTCGTTCGCGCATCGCGCATGCGAATTTCATTCTAAACTCAGTAAATTCTTATCTCTTAGCAATTGATTTCATCCTCAATTTGAATTTGTCACAATACGAATCACAGCACAATAATTACAAAAATGTTACAAACGCTTGCGTTGTCATTATTAAGTACGTTATAGGAACAAAATGATTATGAACGTGATGTTTGCTTCGTGTGTTTCGATTCGTTCGCAAGACGCTTTTAATGCCAACCGATCGGTTTCGATGCGGGACCGACGAGCGAGGAGCGCATTATTAAATCCGCCGCTTTCCGGCCTCGACACACCCAGCGACGTTCCGCGTCGATTTTCGAACATCGATGCGCACGATTCGGCAATTCGCGCAATTGTCTCCGACGGTCCGCGATCGATCGATGCGATTCGCGCAGGAACGGTGGCAACGGCGGAAAAACCGCACAAAGAAGTGCGTTACGTAAGCCGTGCGCGATAAATAATCGGAGTAATAGTTCCATCTGGTGCAAGTGACCTTTCGGAACTCGATATTAATAGACGGTTTAACGATATTTGCTCGCGCCGCATGAAATCGCCTGATTTATGCGCGCGCGCGGAGCGGCTGGTCGGCATTAAAACTGCGAACTGTTCTGAATTCGATCGCGAACGGCGTCTTCACTCCGCCCGCTGGCCGGCGTGCGGCGCGCTCGAGCTACCTCGTTTTGGTTTTGCTAGCGTTGACGTTGCCGGCGGCGGCGGCGTTCTTCTGGGCGATGTGCGTCTGATAGTGCTTGGCGAGGTGCGCCTTCTGGCGGAAGCTCTTCCCGCACAGGCTGCACGCGAACGGCTTCTCGCCGGTGTGCGTCCGGATGTGCACGTTCACCGAGTACTTGTCCTTGAAGCCCTTCGTGCAGATGCTGCAGTAGTGCAGGCTGCGCTCCTTGCGCACGCCGTTCGACGTGGACGTCGCGCTCTGCACGGCGGCCTGCTTGGCGGCGGCGCCGGCACCACCACCGCCGCTGCCGCCGCCGCCGCCGCTGTTCGAGCGTTTGTACTTCTTGGGGGCGGCGGGCGCCGGCGACGGCTTCGTGCTGGTGACCAGCGGCGGCGCGATCGCCAGCGGCGAGCCGAGCGGGCCGAGCAGCCCGATTTGGTCCGGCTGGAGCGCGTACACGCCGTCGACGGAGGTGTCGATGTGGCAGAACTGGTTGACGCTCTCGGCCACCTCGTTGGCGATGCGCTTCAGCTTCTCGAAGTCCTCCGGGTAGCTCTGGTCGAGGTGCGAGAGGAGGATGTCGTCCATGTGGTGTTGCTGCTGCTGCTGGTGGTGGTGGGTGCTGGTGGGGTTCTCGGCGTCGCCCTGCCGCGTCGGCTGCGCGCCCTGCTCCTCGAAGATGACGGCGCCGCTGGCGTCGATGCCGGCGACTATCGTCGGTATCTTCTCGCCGTCCTCCTGCTTCAGGAACATCGTCTCGCTCTTGGTCGGCGGCGTGGAGAGCACTCGTCGGAGCTCGACGTTCGCCTCCTTCTTCCCGACGCCGTTGTACCGGACGAACGCCTTGCCCTGCAGCGCGCTGCGCAGGAGCGAGTCCGCGGCGCCGTTGTTGTTGTTCGCCAGCTTCCAGTCGTTGTTGTTGTTGTTGTTGTTCGTCGCGCTGTTGTTGTTGTTGTTGTTGTTGTAGCCGTCGTGCGTCTCCAGCAGGGGCGTGTCGATGATCATCGCGTTGGCGAGCTCGTCCTTGTTGTCGGCGAACCCGCTGTCCTCGTACGTGTACGTCTCCGACTTGATCATCCCGTCGGTGGTCTGGCTGATGCCCGCCTGGTCCGGATAGTTGTTGTTGAACGCGCCCATTTGCGCCGGCATGATGTTGAGGATCGAATCGATGTCGATGCCGGGCTGCAAGTGCTCCATCGAGCTGGGACTCGAGACGGACGCGTCCTCGTCCTTGATGATCGCCGCCAACGGCGGTCGGTACCACGTGGCGCCTTGGTCGATGCCGTTGAGCACGGTCAGCGTGTAGATGTGCCCGCCGTCGGCGCCGGCGTTGTTGCCGTTGTTGTTGTTGCCGCCGCCGCCGCCGCTGTTCAGATGCTTGAGGTTGCTCTGCGCCAGGCCGTGCGCGACGACGTCGTCCTCGGTGCTCCAGCAGTACTTGTTGAGGTCCTCCAGGATGGCGGTCTCCAGACGCACGGTCTCCTTGTCGGCCCAGAAGTTCAGGTCGAAGCCGGCGTCGGCTTGCGACGTCGGCATGCTCGCCAGCTCCGCGGCGGGCATGTCGTTGTTGTTCGGCTCCTTCTCGTCGACGGCGCCGTTGCCGAGGAAGGCGTTGACGCTGCGCATCTGCTTCTGAAACTGCTGGTCGCCGTTGTCGGGCGTCACGACGAAGTCGAAGAAGTCGGCCTTGGAGAGATCTTCCGTGCGGAACGCTTCGGTTATGTCCATTATCACCGCGGCGTTGTCGACATCAGAGGAATCTCGGCATCTTCGTGCGCCCAACGGTCTGCGAACAGGGGAGGAACGACGTCAGGAGCGTGGAAGCTGTGTCGCAACGCGCATTGCGCAACGTCGTCGCCGGTTAATTAACGGTACCATTAGCGTGCGCGCAAAGGAGCAGAAAAACGGACGCAACGTACGAAAAAGCCGTGGGCGCCGCGCCGCGCTTTGTCGAACGCGAACGGCGGCGAGTTATTGCCGTTTCGCCAAATGATAAACTGGCGCGCACTCGTAAAGTTGCGGCCCGGCCATTAGACGAGTAGAGAAAGTACGCGATCATCATTCCTAACAAGTGAAAAAGGAGCGCGCGCATTTCCCGCCGGGAAAAAGCGCGCCAAAAAGTGCGCGCGCCGTCGTCGCCGCGACAAATTGTTCTTTAATCGCCGCCGTCGTCGGGCTAATTGCACGCGTGCGCGTCGAAGGAAAACCGCGTCGTCGCTGGCGGCGCCCGAAGTTAGGAGATCTTTGTCGCGCCGCCGCCGCCGTCGAGTTGACGACCGTCCGGGGATGCGTTAGCGTGCGTCTCCCGAATGCCATCGCGATCGTCGTCGGCGTTATTGCGCCTCGTTGTTGTCGACAAGGCTAACAAAAAAACGCGCGCCATCGGAAAATAGACATATCCGCGAATGATTCATAGATCGTAATCGATTTCGTGTCATGTCTCACTTCGAAAAATACGCAGCCTGCAATTTACACATTCGTAATAACAATGCGCGGCGCGTCGAAAATCGCCACACGCACAAGTCGAATTGCCTGTACTGTTACCCAAAGATTACTACGTTTCGAGACGAATGACTCCACATTTAAAACTGTGCCAAGGAAAGACGTGTTTTTCCGGATGTTAACAGATGGCTCCACCAACATAAGTCATCTACCTCGGCTTTTGATACGTAGGAATTCCTGCCTATGCTTTCTATCAAAATTCTCTTATTTTAAATGAATATTTTTTCTGCTACTATTTGCCTCACCAGTTTTTTTATGCATGCATTAGCATTCAGCGGCGATTAATTCATTCCATGCCCGAATGTTTATCAACGAAACGCACAAAAATCTCCGCACGACTTCACCCATTTGTAGGAGTTAATAGCGGATCGGGAGACGTCCGAAGATAGTAATTTTTCGTAGAGGCGCGAGATGCGCAATTTTAAAGCCGCGCGCGAGCGACGCAGGTAATAATCAGCAGTAACGAGGATATTTTACGACGAACAACGAAAATCAAATCGTCCAGTCGCAGATGTCTTCGCGTTCTGCGCCTAGAAAGAATGACGTTGCCGAGCCATTCGATGCATTGAATCGCCGTCGCTCGGCGCGTCTTCGCGCCGCGCAGCCGGCAGATTTAATAACAAATCATCCGCGGAATTTATAAGCGCATCGCGGCGCGTTCTCGGACGGAAAGCGAGCATAAAGATAAACACGCATCGGATGCGTAAATAACGACGTCGGCGTCGGCAAATATCATATGTTACGCGCCTCGCCTGGTGCTGGCGTCGAAGCCGTTTCCTCCTCGCTCGTTTCTCGCGCGAGAATTCAATAACGCCGTTATCGGACGATTTACGCGACGCGGCTCGCTGCCGGGCGAATCTGGCAAAAAGCGCGCGGAAAAACGCTCCACTTCGCCGTTCGAGTCCGCGAACGAGCGACAATTAAAACACAATCAACTATCAATAAAGATGAGCGGAATCGTAATCAACTACTTTATGCGTTGTCCAACTACGTGCGCCAAGTCGACAAGCCAATGATTCATCGATGATGCTGGAGGCGAATAAGAAGACGAAAGAATCATACCGCGCAAGACACGTTTTCTAATTCTGCGAAATCGAAATGGACGACGAAGACAAGAAGAAGAAAAAAACAACAAATGGAAACAAAAAGGCCGCGACACGCAGTTTGATAAATTATCCGTAGCTTATCGTACTAATCAAACTACTTATTTATCATTAGACCGGCGTGCCGGCGGGTAGCGCAGCCGAGCGGCAACTCCTAATGGATGTGAAATTTATCGCGCCGTATTTGCATATCGTGTAAATATCATCGGATCGCAATTTCCCGTCTCAGGACGCTTTGACA